>JACXGI010004464.1:0-16065 GCA_016801175.1 Esox masquinongy | reverse complement strand
ACCTCTGATGCTTTGGAAGCTCTCTGCGGACCATGGCTTTTGCTCTGAGATGTAACTAAGTAAATGTCAGGAAAATCCTACTAGAACAGCTGAACTTTATTTGTGATTAATCAGAGTCACTTTAAATGATGGCAGGTGTGTAATGACTTCTATTTAACATGAGTTTGAATGTAATTGGTTAATTTTGAACCCTTGCCACATCCCCAGTTAATAGGGGGTGTGCACACTTATGCAACCAGGTTATTGTAAGGCTTTTATTTTTAATTTTTCCCCCTCGAAGATTTCAGTTTGTTTTTCAATTGAATTGTTCACATTATAGGTCACATTAAAAGTGAAAAATGTTCTGACAATCTTGTGTCTCATTCTTTTACATCACAAAAACCTGGTATTTTAACAGGGGTGTGTAGACTTTTTATATCCACTGTATATAGAAATATCTGTTGTCCCATTGCATATTTAGGTCTATGTTGGAAAATAATATGAATCGTCCTTGCACATGTTTAATTGAATCAACTGAGCATTGAAACATGTTTTGCTACGTTAGGAAAGCCTACATAATTGTTTTAAAATGAGCTATTTCAAATAACTAGCCTATAATATATGCAGCTGAACGAGAGGTGAAATGTTATGATGCGCAGGAAAATTTTATCCGCATTTTGTGTAGAGCAGTTGTTAACAACATGGATTTAATGGTAGTTCCAAAGTCGAATACAACTGCAAAGCTCTGTGCGCATTTTGGTTTTAAGCCAAATGTAGCAATTATTTGGAGGAGCCGATTTGTCGGATTTGCTCCAGAAAGGTGTCAATCACAAGAGCAAACACCACAAATTTGTAGAACTATCTAGTGCAGTGTTTTTCAACCCTTCTCCTGGAGGCACCCTGCCCTGGATGTTTTAGATATCTCCCTGCTCTATCACACCTGATTCAAATGATTAGCTCATTATGAAGTCCTTGATGAGCTACATCTGGTATGTTTGGGCAAAGAAAGATCTAAAACTTGCAGGGCGGGGTGCCTCCAGGAGCAGGGTTGACAAACGCTTATCTAGTGTATCAGCTCTTCATCGTTCCCACAGCCACTAGCTAGCTAGCGTGATAACTTTGGCATCACAAACACTCTATACTCTATAACATTTACTTCTATCATATTTCCCTGAGTGAACGGCTACTACAATTGTTAAAGTCATATCACCCAATATGTTATCCAAATTTAGGCTGTTTTACAGATATATGTACGATCCTGTATTTGGAAAAGAATGATACAGAAAACTAATTTCTGGATCATTCATTATGCAGGCTTTATTCTTCTGTGTCAAGAAATTACGTGCCTATTCTGTGTTGTGCTGCACTGCGCCCCTAGTGTTCGGAAGATAGTGTCCAGTGGACATTCCTACTAGCATCAGTCTGCTTATGTGTGCATCTCAGGAGACAGGGAGCAGAACTGTGCTAATAGGCTGTCGGTTACCTTCCACCTTCAAATGTACTGATCAGCATCGGGTGGCAATCTCTGATCCATCAGCACTGAAAAGGGGCCTCCACGTCCGTCCTGCCAGCAGCATGACTAGGTTGATAATAAAGAGATACTCTGGCTTAGCTGTCTCTTTCTGTAAACATGCCGCTGAAACTCTCACTCCTTAGCTCACATTCTCTCTCTGTCAAACACATACTTATACTGTCCATGCAGATAAATGATTAACTATATAATCTGAGCTTGTGAGCTTTTAGTCACGCATTGTACATAGGAATCAGACATTGAACCTTGAGTGTCATCTGTCTCTGTCAAATACACAACTTTCACTTACACACATCATTAACCTCTATAGTCAGAACAGATAGTATAACACAGACACCTTCTTACACTACACACAAGGGGAAGAACACGTGTGATTTGATTAGTGCTTGCGCACAAGTTTTTGTAGATTTTATAATAGACCAGCGACTTGTGTAATTATGAAATATCCACTCTTACCCTCTTGTCTTTCCATTTTCACTGCAAACATTAAATATTAACACACAAGCGGCTGGGGATATTACTACACATGGAATGCATAAAATATGATTAATTAATTTAAAGTAAAAACCTTAACCCAGAAGGTAAAAACGGTTTGCTGCCATGCTTGTTTGAGCTCAAAGGAAACATCTGACAGGTACTGACTAGTGATTAGATTGGTATCCATAATAACCAGAATACTGGTGGCAGATGCAGACAAAGGGTATCCATAATAACCAGAATACTGGTGTCAGATGCAGACAAAGGGTATCCATAACAATCAGAATACTGGTGTCAGATGCAGACAAAGAGTATCTTTAATAACCAGAATACTGGTGTCAGATGCAGACAAATGGTATCCATAATAACCAGAATACCGGTGTCAGATGCAAACAAAGGGTATCCATAACAACCAGAATACTGGTGTCAGATGCAGACAAAGGGTATCCATAACAACCAGAATACTGGTGTCAGATGCAGACAAAGAGTATCCATAATAACCAGAATACTGGTGTCAGATGCAGACAAAGGGTATCCATAACAACCAGAATACTGGTGTCAGATGCAGATAAATGGTATCTATAATAACCAGAATACTGGTGTCAGATGCAGACAAAGGGTATCCATAACAACCAGAATACAGGTGTCAAATGCAGACAAAGGGTATCCATAATAACCTGCTAACCAACTTTATAGGGTTTTGCATACAAAGCTCTCAAGTGTAAAACTGTTTGCTTGATGACATCTAGCCATCCACCAGCTTAGTTCCCTGACTAACTTTATTAGATTCAACTTTATTCTCCTTGAAGAGTACAAGTACAGTACAACGAAATGCAGTTAGCATCTAACCAGAAGTGCAAATAGAAGAGGGCAGGAAATTTACAAGTTTTTACAAGTATTGTTTATACAAATGTATATTTGCACTTCTGGTTAGACGGGCTTTCTTCAGCCTCCTCAAAAAGTACAGGCGCTGCTGCACCTTTTTGACCAGGGCTGAGGTGTTGAGGGTCCAGGTGTAGAAAATTAATGTATTATCATCCTTATTTATTCAATATCTTATTAGAAGGGTTTTGTATTCTGTATGCTTGATCAATTACACATATACTGAAAGACTTGTGTCTCTCTCTGTCTCCAACTTATAAGGCCAGTGTTTTGTGTTCAGGAGCAGTGATGAATGGAATGTCGGCTGAGCAGAGCCTTGGCTCCTTTTAGCAGTAAGAGAAACAGGCCTCTGCCTGTGCCATAAAACCACCATAAGAAACTGTTCTCTAGGAGGAAGCTCTTGAACAGCAGGGGGTTATTATTACTTATATCCTACAGGTGAACAGAGCTCTATTCCGTATTGAGAAGAGCATAGTTAACTTAAGTCCCCATATAGTAAATGTCCCGATTGATATATCTCAGTCTTTGACCGGGTTGTCTGGGCAACCGACATTCTATGATTTTCTGTGTCTCCTGGAGCTATTTGTGTAACCTTGCATTTTTAGGCTACCCCATAGTGGCTACTATTCCTTGTATGTACATTCTGCAAATGCTAATTCCGTCATCTGTACTGTTGGAAGAGAATATAAGCTTGAAACTTGAAATGCATAATCAGAACAATCTGTCATGACGTTACTCTGCTAGTCTCTGTATTCATTCTCTATCAATGTTGTGACGGTTGTTCCAGTGGCGCCACGTAATTAAACTTGAAATAATCAACTGTTATACCAGACTCTGAGAAGTTTTTATTTTAATAAATCGCAAACATTTTCCATCTTACACAATTTGGCACCCCAGATGGGACTTCAATATCTTCACGACAACGGTGTCTGCTTTTCAACTCTCTCCAGCTGACTGAACTGTGTGCATCATAAATAGGTAAGCGAAAAATTAACTTTTAATTAACAGTTGATTATTGATGGTACATTTTGTATTGATGTTTCATTGTCATAATTTTATGTACTAAAAGAAAAATATAGAAAATCCTACAATAAGAAGTCAAAGAACAAAAAAAAGATTTAACTGAATATTTGATAGCAAAGTATGATCATTAAGAGAACTCCTAAACAGTATAGTATAGCCAATCCTTGGAGATGATGACTGGGGCGTGACTGCAGCCTTTAGAATTCCTGTAATCCACAATGAGCTCCTTGTTTTGTTTTTTTTTGCATTGAGGGCCAGGTTGTTGTCAGCGCACCATGCCGCCAGGCACTTGACCTCCCTGTAGGCAGACTCGTCATTTTCACTAACAATTGACAAGTCAGAATATAGATAACTTGCCCTTTCTCTATAGCAATCACATAATCTTACAATTAACCAACTCTTTCAGATTAGGTGGGACAATAAAAGAATAGCAGACATTTTCTAAATTGTGTACCTACAAATGTGCCATTTGTCAACATTCACAAACACACCAATCAACATCAGTGCCTCTTCAAAGTTTCATCATGCTCTGTCCCAAAAACACCAATTTGACAAGACTGGCTAAAATTTCTGAAAAGGCATCACAGTGGCTAAACAAACAAGCACACACAACATGCTTAACTGAAATAAAAAATACTTACCAATTAGCCTATACCTTAAAAACCTAAAGACATAAACGTCAGTGCATGGACAACATTGGAATTTTAATTGGAATTTTGATTGATTCTTTGGAATTTTAATTAGAATTTTGATTGGTCCTCCATAGCTTTCTGGCTATGGAGGACCAAACCTGCCAAAATTAGAAACAAATGAATAGATAAATAAATGTATCAGTAAATATATTTATGCATAAAAATATAATAACAAATGTATTAATCAATATCAGTTCCCTATTTATTTAATTCCTTAGTCATTCATTTCTGCATTTATTTATTTTATATTCATTTCCATAATCTTATATTTCTGTATATATTTATTTCTAAGTGATATGAATAAGGTATCGAGAAACCGAGAGGAGTTTTCAGAAAAACACAACGTGTTCACCAAGTGAATAGTCTACGAGAACGGCGCATCTTTGCATGTCTGTCCCAGGAGTCCTGGGATTGAAATGGGTTAATTTCAGTGCCAGTTTATTAGGACCAGACTAGGGCTAGGTTTATAAGGACCAGATGTATTTTCCCAAAACTCCTCTTGGTTTGGATATATGCACTGGCGTTGAAATCAACTCGTTATCCCCATCAGAACCTCCATGAGAGACCCGCAAGGATGTGTCGTTTTTGTAGCCTATTCACTTGGAGAAAAGGACCTTGTCATTTTCCAAAAACTCTGCTTTTCTATAGGCTAACTGGCATACATTTGCACTGGTCAAAGTATTATCCACTCTCAAGTATCAACCATCCATCACACAACCTTATTCTAAAAGGGAGACCTAAAAGTGTGTTCCATCATTTCAATGGTTTGATTTGGATGTTCCAACAAATATAGATCTATATATTCAGCGTTCGTCCTAACTTCATGCCTGTCTCTTGGCTCAGTGATTTAACCTTTTGATTTTCTGCAGTTGGGCTGAGGTCTCTTCATAGTTTTGAACTTTAGTCTTGCCCAATACGCGGCTTAATTAAAACACCAACATGAATTATGCTGTTAGACACTAGCTCAGCATCAAGAGTTCTTTTTAATGTCAAGTCTAACAGCAGCAGCCTTCCAAGCTTTCTAACCATTTTTGCAGTCTGCAATGTAAGACAAATGTTACTGTTCACGTGGGCTTCCTCCCTACTACCGGTAAAGGCTACCTTGTGTACAGTAGGCTACTCTTGAGTGAGTCTGCATGGTATTATAGCCAACAGTTAAAACCCTAGCCCTTTAAGTGTTAATAATGCAATTATGTATACCTTTTAATCGGGATGGAGGGGTTATGTAGGCTGTTTTAAATGAGTTGGTGTTGTTGTTAAGTGTATATACCCAAATCTAATAGAACATTGCACAGTTATGTCATGTTTTATACTGCAGTTATGTCATTCTTATACTTTTTCACTGTTTTTCAAACAGGGTTTGTGACCATATTCATCCAGATTTTGTTTACTTTTGATTTGGCACTTTGAGTTCAAAGCTTGTCAATTTAAAAGAAAATTGATGGAGTTCATTCAATATATTTAGATTTACTGTAATCCTTTGTATCTGCTGATAATATATAACCACATTGGGCTTAACCGACTTTTGAAAGTGATTTCAAACGTCTATACTTCCGCGACTTAGTTATGTTATTACATTTAGCCTGATGTTTAAACATATAGCTAAATTATTTAGTTTGATGTCGAAAGTAATAGCATAATTAGTGTTAAATCTCTGCCTTCCAATATTGTAGTTGGTAATGTCGTCTCAGCCTAAGACGAGCTAAGCATAATTAAAAGGTATTATGTTTGCAAGGGCAAACAGATAGCTATCTAGTTTAAAAGTTATCACCCACATGTTACACTGAGATTTATAACTGGATGTCTTGTCATGTATAGAAATAGGAAAAAGAACCAGGCAAGCCTAGTTCTACTGGCCAGTGATTAGAAGGGATGAATGATGTTGCCCCTGGCTGGATTCGATCTACGGTTTCCTACATGGCAGACTGTGTCTTTAACCATTACACTATTTAAACAGCGGGTGGTAGATTTGTGTGATAAGTGTGTAGAGATGTTCAAGTTCAAAAGTTTATTTATCAAATGCACCGAATAACACAGCGTGATCCTGCACAATCATATTCTTGTGATATGGCACATGACATCTACGTAGTAAGAATTATGAGATATCAAAAATATAGCAATAATATACATAACAATGTAAACTTGCAGCAATTTAAAAAAGAATGGGATGGGGAATGTAAACACTGTGGGTAGAAGTATTGAATATTATACATATTTCAGTATAGCAATAATATACATACGGTTGTGCTCAAAAGTTTGCATACCCTTGGAGAATTGGTAATATATGTACCATTTGTAAAGAAAACATGAGTGAGCAGGCAAAACACATGTCTTTTATTTCTTATGGGATTCACACTCAACTGTAGGTCTTAACAGAATGGCACAATCATAAAACAAAACATGGCAACAAAGAAAAAATTGAACTGACCCCTGTTCAAAAGTTTGCATACCCTTAGTTCTTAATATTGTGTATTGCCCCCTTTAGCATCAATGACAGCGTACAGTCTTTTGTAATAGTTGTCTATGAGGCCCGAATTCTTGCAGGTGGCATAGCTGCCCATTCGTGTTGGTAAAATGCCTCCAAGTCATGCAAAGTCTTTGGTGGTCTTGCATGAACCGCACGTTTGAGATCTCCCCAGAGTGGCTCAATGATATTAAGGTCAGGAGACTGTGATGGCCACTCCAGAACCTTCACCTTTTTCTGCTGTAATCACTGGAGGGTCAACTTGGCTTTGCACTTAAGGTCATTGTCATGCTGGAAGGTCCAAGAGCGTCCCATGCGCAGCAATTTTCACAAGATTCCCCGTGCCTTTAGAGCTCACACACCCCCAAAACATCAGTGAGCCACCACTATACTTCACCGTGGAGATAGTATTCTGTTCACTATAGGCCTTTTTGACCCCTCTCTAAATATAGCGCTTATGGTTGTGACCATAAAGCTCTATTTTGATCTCATCACTCCAAATTAGTCTGCCAGATGCTGTGAGGCGTGTCAAGGTGTTGTCGGGCAAATTGTAACCAAGCTTTTTTGTGGCATTGGCGCAGTAAAGGTTTCTGTCTGGCAACTCGACCATGCAGCTCATTTTTGTTCAAGTATCGTCGTATTGTGCTCCTTGAAACAACCACACCGTCTTTTCCAGAGCAGCCAGTATTTCTCCTGAGGTTACCTGTGGGTTTTTCTTTGTATCCCAAACAATTCTTCTGGCATTTTTAGCTGAAATCTTTCTTGGTCTACCTGACCTTGGCTTGGTATCAAGAGATCCCTGAATTTTCCACTTCTTAATAAGTGATTGAACAGTACTGACTGGGAATTTGCAAGGCTTTGGATATCTTTTTATATCCTTTTCCATCTTTAAAATGTTCCATTACATTGTTACGCAGGTCTTTTGACAGTTCTTTTCTGCTTCCCATGGCTCAGTATCTAGCCTGCTCAGTGCATCCATGTGAGAGCTAACAAACTCATTGACTATTTATACACAGACACTAATTGCAATTTAAAAAGCCACAGGTGTAGGAAATTCACCTTTAATTTTCACCTGTGTGTGTCAACTTGTGTGTCTGTAACAAGGCCAAACATTCAAGGGTATGTACACTTTTGATCAGGGTCATTTGGATGATTTCTGTTATCATTATGATTTAAAAAGGAGCCAAACAACTATGTGATAATAAATGGCATCATATGATCACTATCCTTAAATAAAAGACAAATTTTCACAATTTCTGCCAGGGTATGCAAACTCATGAGCACAACTGTAACAATGTAAACTAGCAGCAATTTGAAGTGGTGTCTGTTTACTTCTGCATTGTTAAACCAATTAGATGAAACTCCACGGATCTTGAAACCTGTTCCCTACATTAGCTAACATCCAAACCAACAACAGGTTTAACAGGGTTGCTACACTACATTCAACTTGTTAAATTAGAAAGAGATTACTGTAGAATTGCTATGGCTGTTTTGTTTCTTTAGGCAACCACTTGAACAAATACGCTAAGTGAACTACTATGTAAATCGAAAGCAATGTCTGAATCTTAAAACACACACTACATACTACGTACTACAAGCACGTACATCATGAACGATGGTGAAATACGTACTGTTTTCAATATAGTAAGCTAGTATGCAAGTATTGGGACATACTGTACTACCTCGTCATAAAATTGCATCTCGACATTAGATCATTTAGCTAGACACCTTTAATCATTGTGTTAAATTGACTAACGCTTCTTATTAAGTTTACTTCCACCACAAATAGCATCTATGAACTGTATGGCTTTTGCCACTGGCCGTTTTAACAGCTTATTAGCCAGTAGGTCTACTAGTATCTGCATACTACTTGGAATAATCATAAGAATTGAGCAATTGCTAGCGAGACTGAGGATGAACTTTACACAGCCAAGGCTAGTTAATTTCATGGCACAACACCGTTAATATGTTTTCTTTCGTGAATGACATTGATACAATAACTATCAATATAGGTGACAATAACTGACTTCTTCATCAAAGTGAAAAGAGGAGAGAATCGTGGAAACCCCTCCTCTTTTACTGCACAAGGGGTTGTGGTCTATATTACCCAAAAAAGCAGGCACGGATGCGCACTTCAAAAAGCCACCAGAAATAGTCACAATATAACCATAAAAAGTATTTTATGCTTACTATTACGTAGCTACTGAAGTTTGTAGCCAGCAAGGTTTTTGTCTATCCTAAACAAATTCTAATGCAAAATATGTTTTGTCTGTGGCGTGGATCAAACACCCGTTGTTCACATGGCAGTCCGCATCTCTAAACACTACGCTATTTACCAATGAGCTTACGCAGTCCGGCAAAACATGAAGGCATTCTTCTACAAACTGACATGGTCACATTTATGATTAAAAACTTAACTGGATGAAATCTTATTCTCGAGATAAATGCAGATTTTGGACAGACCTGGGACAGACCCGCAAAGACGCACCATTCGTACCCTATTCATTTGGCGAAAATGATATTTTGTTCTTCTGAAAACTCCTCTCGGTTTTTCGATACCTTATTCATGTCATCTATTCACAAACGATGCATGTGCTTAAACTAGGAACAGTGACTGGCAACATGGGGATGTGCCAAGGATCTAAACCAGCACTCACCCTCTTCATAGTCTGATTCTAACTGCCGATCTGGGCTTGATTGCTACGTCTGACTGTTGAAGTCCCTCCCCCGATTAGCTTAAGGACAAGGAAATACAGAAATAAATAAATACAGAAATAAAGTATATGGAAATAAATAAATACAGAAATAAAAGAATACAGAAATAAAAAATACAGAAATAAGGTAATAGGGAAATAAATAAATACAGATATAAATATATACAGAATATAAGATTATGGTAATGAATATAAAAATAAATAAATACAGAAATTTATGATCAAGAAAAGAAATAAATAGGGGAGTAATAGTAATTAATACATTTATTATTATTTTTCTATGTATAAATATATTTATTGATACATTTATTTATATTTATTTATTTATTCATTTATTTCTATTTTGATTTCTATTTCTATTTTTTGCTGGTTTGGTCCTCCATATCTGGCAACATGTCCAGTTAGCTTGTTGCTCATTGTCTTATCGTAATTTTTGAGATTTGTTAACCACAACATTCAATCATGTTGTGCAGTTCTCCAAATGTGATCCTTTGAGAATGTTTTAATCTCTCCATCCACTGCCTTCACTGTGCTTGTGGGCGGGTCTGCCCCTTTGCTATATAGTGCCTTTTCCAGATGACATGTGCCCGCACACCGGTGGGCAAGCGTCGTCTATCTTTTTGCACGTCACGCGTTCCGATGGGAATGCAGAATCCATCTTTACACGCATCACGCACTCTGACGGGAATGCGTTGTGCATCTTTGCGCACATCACGCACTCCAACACGTGAGCCGTCCATGTGAGCCAACCACTCCGTCTATTTTTTCAGTTTCAGCACATGCCTCTTGAATGGTCTGTGTACGGCCCTGCCTGTGGGTCATACTTTTAATTACTGTGCTGATAGTGGAGATGGGTAAGATATCTCTTTATAGCCATTACCTAATTTATGAGAGTTCCTTTTTAAATGTTTGTCTAATTTTATTTTTGTGTTCTGATCTCAATGGGATGATTCTTTCATTAGATTTGGTTCATAAGAATTGCATGGGGTGCCAGTAATCGTGACGTGTTTTTAAGATGAAAAACAAAAAAACTATTAAGAATTGGTGTTTTGTTAGAAGAGATTTGCCTCACTTACAAGTTAGATTTCTCTCACATTTCAAGTGTAGGATCAAGTTGATAATCAACAATGACATTTATTCATGGCCTTTTTGAAGTCTTTATGAAGCGGTCCAATAAATCTGAAGGAAACTGTGTCTGGTGAATGTGGTTGATGTTACTGAAAATAACCTCCCAAAAAGGTCTAAATGACTAGATCCAAAACAGAGAGTAGCTTCGAGTGTAACTTACCTTGATGGAATGTGATGCTTTGATATGCTGTTTTGGTCAGTACTTGTGTGTGTTTTATAATTGTGAACACCGTGACTTTGTGAGTAGAATCTGCAATTAAATGAATGGAAGTGCACATATTGGGAAACAAAAAGGCATATATTGTTGTTAGGCACTTTCACTCTTCAATAAAAGATTGATGGTACATGACATGGCTTGTCATCAACAGTCACAGTGACTTAAAAAACAATTTAGTATTCAGTAGAGATATGATGGAAATATGATGGAATTATCTCACTTCCTCTGTCTAGTCTGCTTTTTTGACCCCCCCCATCCCAACCCTAACTGTAAAACCCCTATTGAGCATCCTCACACTGTGAAGTCTCTTACCTCTCTCCGCCTGTGGTCTCCCAGCGGTACAAGCCACACAGACACACACAGCACGCCAAGTGGCTATACTCTCACCCCCAGATAGGATCCAACAACATCTGAAGAATGTTTTAAAGAGCACGCCCTTTTTGAAAAGAAACCCCACTGTGTGGAGTGGAGTTCTCATTAAAGAGACTTTCCGAAAGATTTGCTTACTTTTCAGCCAGTAGTTCAGAAGTACTGTTACAGAGCCAAAAAGGGCGCCTCCTAATTGTGTTCTACTTTACATCAGTGCATATATTGTATGTGCAGCACATCATTACTTTCTCTCATCCTTTCTTTGCTGTGTTAATTTTACTTGCTGTTATTCAAATAGTGAAGGGCTGAAAATCATTGGCTGGAACTCGAATGTCTGTGGGTGAAGCTTGCAGTACATCCCATTTTTGTTGCTTGAGTAGAGAAAGGCCACCGCACGGTTTGCAAAAAACAAAATGGTTGTTTCTCTCAAACCGGGGATTTAATATCAAATTAAGGTAATAGGAGAGTTTCAATGTTGATATTATTGAAGCCAAACAATTGGTTTCATATAATCACTCACAACAAGCTCTCAACACAGTGCCATCTTTCTTTTTGGCTATGCATCAATGTAAGTTATAACAGAAATTACTGCTCAAATATTAACAGTGAAAATTTTGTTATTGATTAATTCGGCTTTAGTTAAACCACAAAGTTAATTATACCAAAAAGACTATGTGCAATCCTTTGCAGTTTGAAATAGTTTGAAATTCAAGCAATGAATTTGATCCATTTAATTTTTTCGATTGTATGAACTACACATTGACAAATCCACAGCAAAGAAGCAGGTTAAAGAAATACTGACCAATTCACCAAAGTTCTAGAACATCTTTTTACTATCCGACTGCACTGCACTCTCCACTAAGGGCTAAATTGGTCAGGAGCTGTATTGCCAAATTCTGTTCAGAATTGAAAACCTTGTCTGTGTTGCGCAAATTGGGATTATGGAGTAGCAACAACAGTCTAAGCAGCAGAAAGGCCTCTAAAGGCCCATTAGAATCTCCTTGTTGCTCAGACCGTTATGTTTCTGGTAGCCAGAGAGATGCTTGCATGACAGAGATTACTGGGCCGGGGTAGCACTTCACCATCCTAATAACAGATGAGGTAGAAAGTAAGAAACTTTCAGAGAATGATATGAAAAAAAATGGGGAACTGTACAATTTATATATGTCATTTACATTGGAATTCAGACCCTTTACTCAATACTTGTAGAAGTGCATTTGACAGCAACCACGGGTTCAAGACATCTTCGGTATGCTTCTACTAGCTTTGTGCACCTGGATTTGGGCAGTTTCTAGCATTCTTACTTGTAGGTCCTCTTAAGCACTGTCAGATTGAATGGGGGACATCAGCAAACTGTGATCTTCAGGTTTCCACACAGATGAACAATGGGGTTAATAAATGTTTGGGAGGGATCAACCAAACCAAAATAAATAAAATTGGACACAAAGTAACAGTGCTTTATCTAGGCGCTAAACACTAGTGGGTAATTAACAGCTGTGAAAAGCATAATCAGTTGATCATTCACTCCTGTTGTTCCTTTTACTTGAGAGATAGCATTCTCCCCTCTTCACTGACCTCCTTGACCTTTTGGAATGCCCAGCCTGGCCGGTTTTCAGGGCAGAGTAACAAATGCAAATAACAACAACAGGTCTCTGCAATAGTTTTCTGTCCATTCCACCCAGTTAGGCTGGAGTTGTCCACAGGATGCTTAAATCACCAGTCAGCCAGAACATTCACAGGTTCAAGTCTGGGATTTGTCAGTCAAGGATATTGACAGACTTGTCCAGAAGTCACTCCAGTAATAACGATATTAGCCAGATGATGACCTTGTTTTGCTAAACATAGCACTTGGAATTAAGGCCTAATAACTATATATTGTGGTCTCATCAGCTGAATAAATCAAATTCTTAATCAGTTGCTAGTTCGACCGGACAGCCAACTGTCACAAAGTCCTAAAAACCTGTTTTTGCTTTGTCATTATGGGATATGGTGTGCAGATTTAAATATTTTTTTAAAGACTATAAATTAAGTTTATAACACAAACAAATGTAGAGGAAGTAAAAGGGTCTGATTACTTTCTGAAGGTACATTAATCACATCCAGGAAAGCTCTGCCTTCATTTTCCTGCTGTGCACATTCCGTATGAGGGTCACAGACTATCCTCACAATAAAAAAGCTTTCATACTGATTATAGCAAGAACCTGTCTTTAATATACATTTAGGATGCATTTTATGCTTGGTATAATGTGCTGTACCGGTTTATCTGGGAAATGTCTGAAAAGGGTGAGGGAAATGGAAGAGTCCATTTATTAGTCTACAGATTCACAAAGGAGGAAATTCAGTTTTGACACAAGTTACGAGCAAGTAAATGTAGTTTCTATTCTGTTTTCTCAATTCACACATTCTAACCTTGAACTTCAGTATAAGGTTCTCGCTTAGGGTGGAGATCAAAGAAATGGATGTGTTGTTGTGGTGTGTCCACTGATATGCCGTATTCTGACCTTGACATAATTCCACCACCTTTCCACATGAAGAAAAATAAATAATTATAACTAGGGGGTTGTTGTATTTGTCCTATTTCAAAGATGTGTTTGCACCATCACATGTGACGCACCCCCAGGCAAACATACTCACGCACACCCATATAGAAAATAAAATAACTTCTTCACTCTTTCCCAGCCACTGAGCTTGGCCCTTTGTTGATTTGGGACTGTGGGATTGGAGGAGTGGGCTGAAGCATTAGCAGAGGTGCATCCGCTCCTCATTCTGCCTCAACTGTAGTTACAGCAACTTGGCAGACACACTGCCCCGGCCACACAACTGACTGAGTTTTCTGACTCTGCCAACAACTAATGCCTCCAAGAAAGTGAAGGCAGCTCCAGTGGGATTGATGGGTGAGTAGTACACATCAGAGTGTGTCTCTGTGTCTGGGAAGTGTGTGTCTGGATGGAGCTGAGACTGCGTCGGTGTAACAGATGGCTAGTCCAGTTTTGGTGAAAGAGGCTGCTTCTCGTTTGTATGCGTGCATATACATGCAAAGACACACACACACACACACACACACACACACTCACCTATGTGCAGTCTCACACACACGTGCACACAGATGCACTTACACACTGCAGCCATCTGGGGCTGAACTGGCCACAGTGTGTTTGATTGACTGCTTTGCCTTTAGCTATAATCTGCACACCAGCAGAGCATTGGGATTATGCTGCCAACTTTGACTCCTGTCCCTCACTCCATCTCTGTCACTACTCCCCATTCTATATCTCCTTCCCTTCACTTTTCACGTGGTCTGCCTATTTCTGTCTCTATCACTCTTTCACTCTTGTTCTTTCTAGACTTCTTATCTCCTGCCTTTGCATTCTCTTTTTCAATACTTGAATGTCAAGCTCAGTGTAATTGTTATGAAACACAGTGTTTTAAAAGTACTCTGAAACACTCAAAGTGGTCCTTCAAACTGAATAGTGGTGTTGGTATTGTGAAAACCTGTTTTAAAGGTTTCATTATTAATAGCCCAATCAAAACTCCACAAATCTCATACAATCAAATGGTTAAATGCAAATGGTATAGCCTAAATATGGTAACCCACAGTAACGTAAAACCCCATTTATTTTGATGAGGCCCTGTGGTCAAGGTTTAGAGGTAGGGAGTTTGTTGTTTGTCGCATGTGCTTTGAGTCTGACACGATGTAATGCCACCTAGCCATCCATTCCCATGTTAACTGTGTCAGCGGAAGAAGTTATTTCAGAAGCCCTGAGGCACCAATTTTTTCAAACATGCCGCTGGTTTTGGTCTCCAGAAGTTTGTTTTGGCATTTGTCATGATTATTTCTTTGAACACAGATGGGAGGCACAGCATGAGTGTTAGCTTTTCATTTGGCTTACTTAGTGTTACAAAACAAATTTAGAACTTGAATAACAAAACTTTTGATGAAAAGAAAGACTTCGTAGTGGTCATTTTGGATTTTGGATTACTATGGCAACCGGGTACCAATGTTTGAGTTTTATTTCAAAATGGGGTTCAAAGAAAAGTTCCAGGAAACAACATTAAAACAACATGGAGAGCCACAGTATTTACACAGCAATGCCTAATTTGTAATTGTGAAAATAAGAATTTGACATCCAGAAACATTCAAGAATTAACAGTGAAATAAATGTAATGAGCTAGTAAAAGAAGGGACAGAAAATAAAATAATTCAGAAGTTGTTATATGTCGTGGAGCTCCGCCCCCTAGAGGGGCTTTAGCTCCTAGTGGTTTACCCTGGCCGCGTCCGCGGCCGTACTGAAAATTCATTATGCAAGATGCGTCAGCCAATCAGGGCACGCCTGCCCCTATATATGACCCGTGAGCCCAGAGAACGTCCTCCCTTTTTATTCAGCAAACACTTGCTGAGTGCTATACTGATTACTCTACTTCAGCCTGAGAATTTTTGCCGTCGACATTCTTTAGCTCGACGTCTCAACATGAAGAAGTTTTTCGCCGCCGCTTGCCGTTGCGCCAACCTGTCTGCAGACCAGGACTCACATCGCGCGTGTGTTTCCTGCCTGGGACCGGCTCACGCTCGTGAGGGTCTCACAGACCCC
>JACXGI010004463.1:36175-53820 GCA_016801175.1 Esox masquinongy | reverse complement strand
CCCTCACCCTCCCCCCTCCCTCCACCACACTCACCAATCAGGGAGCTAGTTATACCCAAACAGAGCAGAGCTCATCTTTCTCTATGCCCCCCCCCCCCGTTTAAAACGATTGCTTAGACAACTGCCACATCGTCAACAACCTTGTCCTTTATTTCCACTGAGCACAGAATGTACTCAGTGATGTGACCCTGGTCCCTGCTATTGGGAAAATAGCAATGCAGACTGTTTTGAGAACAAGCTAGGACCCAGTATCTCTATTCCAGGAACCCCTATTACATATATTAAGCTGGCTTTACTTAATATCAGATCTCTTGCCAACAAATTATTCGTGGTAAATGACATTATAATATCCTACAACCTAGATTTTATGTTTCTCACTGAAACGTGGCTAACAGAAGATTGTCGTGCTACTGTTCTTAACGAGACAGCACCTGAAACATTTGGTTATATGAATACGTGTCGAAATGGTAGGAAAGGAGGAGGAGTGGCTGCCCTATTCAAAGATACAGTGAGGGAAAAAAGTATTTGATCCCCTGCTGATTTTGGCCCTGTTAGATCACTTCTGTATCTTTTTTGAATCATTAATCACCCCGGATGTTCAGGTAAACTCTGTTTCTGTTAGGAAAAGGTACATTAATAAGAGTACCAATGCTCAGTTTATGGAAGACATAGCTATCTCTCCAACAATACGTGCAGAGTCAGTTGATGTACTCCTGGATCATTTTAATGCCAAAATATTGAATGTCATGGATCGTGTTGCACCGGTAAACGTAAAGAAAACTATGAGCAAACAGAAAACACCATGGAGAACCACCATGATGGTAAGCGCCCTGAAAAGAGAATGTAGGAAAGCGGAACATAAGTGGAGGAAAACTGAACTTCAAATCCACTATGACATCTATAAACAAAGCCTTTGTAGCTTCAACAATGAGTTATCCAGGGCTAGACTGCAACATTTATCAGGAATGATCAACAAGAATATCAACAATACCCGCACTCTATTTGACATGGTCGACAAGCTTACAAACCCCCTAAAGCAGATAACGTCAGAACTCATGTCCACTGTGAAATATAATGAATTTGCGTGTTTCTTTAATGAAAAAATTAAAACTATTAGACGGACCATCAGAACAACACAGTCTAACAATGACACTGTACCGTAGCTACGACCACCAAGACATAAATTGGTTATTATGTCGCAATTTAATACAATTGATCAAAAATCCCTAGAAGAAACAGTTCGACATCTTAAAGCTTCCACATGTTGTCTCGACACACTGCCATCAGACTTTTTTAAAAAATGTTTAACTCTATAACAATGGATATAGAGCAAATAGTTAATAGCTCTCTGCAATGAGGCATTTTCCCAACGTCTCTAAAAACAGCTGCCATTAAGCCCCTATTAAAAAACAGAACACTGGATGCATTTATAATGAACAACTATAGACCTGTATCAAATCTCCCTTTTATAGCCAAGATCATTGAGAAGGTTGTCTGTAATCAACTCAGCAATTTTGTGAACTCAAGCGGTCTCTTAGACAAATTTCAGTCAGGCTTCCGACCTCACCACAGTACTGAAACGGCCCTGATAAAAGTTTTAAATGATATATGGCCGAATACTGATTCAGATAAAATAACAGTTCTGATTCTATTAGATCTCAGTGCAGAATTTGACACTGTCGATCATAGAACACTTCTAGATAGGCTGGAAAATTGGGTAGGACTCTCCGGGACAGTCCTTAATTGGTTTAGATCTTATCTGGATGGCCGGAGTTATTTTGTCACCATTGGTAATCATGAATCTGATAGGGTGGCGATGACATGCGGAGTTCCCCAGGGATTGGTCCTCGGACCGCTTCGGTTCAATCTCTATATGCTACCTCTGGGCCAAAATTTACAGAACAACATCATTAACTACCATAGCTATGCCGTTGATACTCAAATATATATGGCTCTCGAACCGTATGACAACAGTTCAATAGACTCACTGTGTCATTGCATAGAGGACATAAATACCTGGATAAACCAAAATTGTTTACAATTAAACCAAGATAAAACAGAGATTGTGTTTGGCAACAAAAATAAAAGAACTAGTATTAGTAAAGAGCTGGATTCTCGGGCCCTAAAAACCAGGGACCATGTGTGTAATCTTGGTGTTCTGATAGACTCAGACCTCACATTTAACAGTCATATCAAAGCGGTCACCAAAACAGGATTCTACCATCTTAAAAATATAGCAAGAATTCAGGGCCTGGTGTCCCAAAAAGACCTAGAGAAGCTCTTCCATGCTTTTATCTCTAGTAGGGTTGACTACTGTAATGGCCTCTTAACTGGACTCCCCAAAAAGACTGTAAAACAGCTGTAGCTCATTCAGAATGCTGCTCCTAGAATGTTAACTAGGACCAAGAGAACAGAGCACATCACTCAGGTTCTTAAATCTTTGCACTGGCTTCTAGTCAGTTACAGAATAGATTTTAAAGTGGTGCTTTTAGTGTATGAATCACTGAATGGTTTAGGCCCCGAATACATTTCTGATATGTTTGAAGAATATAAACCGAGCAGGGCTCTTAGATCCATGAACTCAGGTCAGCTAGTAGAGCCCAGAGTCCAAACTAAACGATGTCAAGCGGTGTTTAACAGTTATGCTGCACACAACTGGAATAAACTACCAGAAGATCTTAGACGTGCCCCAAACGAATCAATTTTTACATCCAGGTTAAAAACACTTCTCTTTTCACGTGCCTATGACTGAGCGCTTAAACTTAATTGCACTGTTTTGCCTAACAGCTTTTATAGCTTCCTATGTTTTTATCACATTTTTATTCTATTTCAATTTTCTTATTCTATATTTTATTATTATGCTGTTATTTTATGATGTATTTTATATTTCTCTCTTTGATTTATTTTATTACATTTCTATTTTGCTACCTTTTACCAATCGTAATGCAAGTTCTGGTGCTATCAGAGGAATAACCTCTGTGGAAATGTAACAATTTTTATTTTCATTGTAAAGCACATTGAATTGCTTCTATGTATGAATTGCGCTATATAAATAAACTTGCTTACTTAAATAGGGTCCGTGATGACGGAAAACGGGTGCTGGCAATAATCAACAAAAACAGGTGTCCGTGATGAACGTGACAGTCTTGCTTTCAGAGAATTATATTTTCAGTATGCTGTATATGTTTACAATTTACTTAAGGTAAATAAATAGGGTTAATTAATGATACATATCCCCCCCGTCTCTCTCCCACCCCTCTGTCTCTCGTTACATCATCATGTCTCCCCCCAGAGTTATCAGTCTCTCTCCAGTACCAATGTTTCTTCAGACTTAACCAGCATCACTGTCCGTCCTCTTCAGTACTTTGGAGATGTGAGTAAGATTGTCTCTGATCTGAGAGAGAAACTAGAAGACTTCCTTAAAGGAGAATGGACCAAGATCTCCACTACAGGTGTTTTAATAATCAGAACATTACACTTTAGACATTAAAAGTTCCTTTCTAGTCATATACATGTTTAATATGGTGTGATGATAACATTCCCTCTCTGTGAATGTGTTTGTATTTCTGTAGTGAATATAGTGGATGTTTTACTGCCTCCAGAGCCCAAGACCAGAGAACAGTTAATACAATGTGAGTCTCTTTATTGATAGACAAATCTGACAATATTAACAATCCCTTTCATAAATACATTTAAGTAGTAGATCAAAGAATAGAAAGCTAACTATCTGACTCCTGATCTGATTTGATCTCTGCTCTTATCAAAGACAGAGTAGAAAAAGTATCTGACAAATCTTATTTTTCTAACTCCCTTCATTGAACTCTGCTCTTCTCTCAGATTCCTGTCAGCTCACACTGGACCCAAACACAGTGCATGAACAACTATCTCTGTCTGAAAGGAACAAAAGTTACTGCTACACACCAAGTTCAACCATATCCTCGCCATCAAGACAGATTTACAGACCAGTGCATGATTCTATGTAAAGAGGGTTTGACTGGACGCTGTTACTGGGAGGTGGAGTGGAGTGGGTACTGTGTTGATACATCAGTCTCATATAAAGACATCAGCAGGATAGGTGATAGATTTGTATACAATAACAAGTCCTGGAGTTTTGAGTATTATGGTGATTCTGGTGGTTATTATTTCAGACACAATGATGTTGAGACTAATGTATCAGGCCCTCAATCCTCCAGAATAGGATTCTACCTGGATTACAAGTCAGGTACTCTGTCCTTCTACCCTCATCACTGACACAATGACCCTCCTCCACAATGAGTCCAGACCACATTCACTCAGCCCCTCTATCCTGGGTTTAGTCTCTATAAATATAATGGCACTGCTGAACTGTGTAAAGTATAGTTGGTGGTCAGATAGGAATATATATAACACACTGTTTGGAGTGTTCAGAGAGTGGAACTTCAACTATATAAAGTAATAGTCCAGCAATATACTGTAGTAAAAATTTAACTGTAGGAAAGTAAAGACCAGATAAAGGCTACATACCAACTTTACAGGAAATTACTTGGTTGTTTTCAAGGCAACACCATCTCAGTTATCTCACATGACACCAATTTATATGAACTCAGCAACTCAGCTTGGACCCAAGCACATAAACAACTCTCTCTACCTTAAGGGAACAGGAAGGTGATTGATACACTCCAAGGCCAACCACATACTGACCATCCAGACATACAACAAAAAAAACCCAAAAAATAATACTCTAAAAAGCTTATTTGATGGAGATTTTCAATGGTGATGTCCGGGAAACTAAATAAGACATTTTCTTTCCAACTTCTCAGTCAAGTTTTTTTTTGCTCTTATTTTTTTAATTAAATATGGTTCATGGTGATGGAAAATTAACCACTCAACAATCATACAGTCAGACAATTTTATTATTTCCAAGTGTCTTTAAAACAGATTTTGTAGAAGGGAGACTGTAGTTTGAATGTGGTTTCTGGATTTTTTTTGGTGGTCAGACAATTTTACTTGACTTGTACTCTGTCCTTCTACACTTCTCACACAATGACCCTCTTCCACAAAGTCCAGACCACATTCACTCAGCCCGTCTATCCTGGGTTTAGTCTCTAAATATAGTGGTACTGCTGAGCAGTAAACTGTAGTAGGCTCTCATAGATTTTCTTTACTACACGATTTTTCCAACTGATTTGATCTTTAGAGATTTCTTTCATTATTCAATTGATTCTTTTCATCAATTCACCATTTGAAAGAAATGTCCTTGTGTTTGCAGAGTCTGTTCGCTCAACCTTAATGCGTCAAATGCCGACTCAATTAGAAAATACCTTTACATGCCAAATGTGCTGTATTGCTCATCTCCTGCAGTCAGGTTTGAATTTAAGCCATAATGAATTAAAATTCCACGTACGGATATGTTCCTAATTTTTTATATGTTGTACATTGACCAGGAATCTTTCAACAATGTTCCCCAACTCTGAGAATTGTTTTTTCCAGCAGGACAATGCTCCATGCCACACAGCCTGGTCAATCAAGGTGTGGATGGAGGACCACCAGATCAAGACCCTGTCATGGCCAGCCCAATATCCAGACCTGAACCCCATTGAAAACCTCTGGAATTTGATCAAGAGGAAGATGGATGGTCACAAGCCATCAAACAAAAGCCAAGCTACTTTAATTTTTGTGCCAGGAGTGGCATAAAGTCACACAACAGCAATGTGACAGACTGGTAGAGAGCATGCCAAGACGCATGAAAGCTGTGATTATAAATCAGGGTTATTCCACCAAATATTGATTTCTGAACTCTTCCTAAGTTAAAACACTATCATTTATTTTTGTTGTTGAAAAATAAATATGAATTTGTTTTCTTTGCATTATTTGAGGTCGAAAAACAATGCATCTTTTTTTGGTTATTTTGACCAGTTGGTATTTTCTACAAACAAGAAACCAGGCAAGCCTAGTTCAGCCGGCCCGCAATAGAAAATATCACACCTCGAGTCGCCCACGTGAAAGGCTGTGTCGTTAACCACTACACCACAGAGCGGTACATTTGCTGGGTGTCAATATAGCCTCTTGTCTCTATCCTGAACAAATCCTCTTTTGCCACTGGCCGTTTTAATAGTTAATTGGCCATTGGTGAATGACATCGATACAGTTAAACTGACTAACGTTTCTTCCTAAGTTTACCTCCACCACAAATAGCGGCTATGTATTGCGTTTGCCACTGGCCGTTTTAACAGCATATTAGCCAGTAATAAGCTTTACTGGTATCTACTAACCTACTGGAACAGTCAATAAGAATTGAGCAATTGCTAGCGAGTCTGCCAAAGCTATTTCATTTCATTGCATAAGAACATATTTCTTTCTTTCATGGCAAAACAACGTTCTTTTTTCTTTCATTCATGAATGACATTTATACAATAACTATCAATAAAGGTGATGATAACTAACTTTTTAATCAAGTGAAAAGACGAGAGAATCGTGGGCTCTACCAGAAATAATTAATAAATGTCGTTGCTGTCAATAGATTCGAACTTGAGAGGCACTGTCTTTAACCACTACGCCACGGCATTACACGTTTCAGCAGTCGCTAGACTCTATTGAGGATTGTGTTAAACAGACTAATGTTTCTTATTAAGTTTACCTCCACCACAAATAGCGTCTATGAACCGTTTTAACAGCTTATTATCCAGTAATAGACTTATGAGTATCTACTTACTTCCTAGGAATAATCATAAAAATTGAACAATTGCTAGCGAGACTGAAGATGAACTATTCCATGCCAGAAACAGTCTCAATATAACCGTATACAGTTTCGGTTTTAGCCAGCGAAGTTTTCGTCAATACAGAATAATTTGCAATGCGTACTTCGCTTCGCCTGCGAGGAGATACGAACTTGGGACCTTATAGTTCACAAGTCTGCTTCTCTAACCACTATGCTATTTAACAAGGGGTAATCACTCAGTCAGTCAGTCACTCACTCAGTAAGAGACATTCCCTCTTCTTAGCCGGCTCCGCTTACGCGGTCCGGCAATAAATCTAAATGACAATATTTTTATTTGGAATTTGGGAGTAATGTCAGTAGTTTATAGAATAAAACAAAACTGTTCATTTTACTCAAAACCATACCTATGAATAGTAAAACCAGGGAAACTGATAATTTTGCAGTGGTCTCTTAATTTTTTCCAGAGCTGTAGGCATAGTTCATCTTCAGTCTCTCATATATATATATATATATATATATATATATATATATATATATATATATATGAATTTTTTTTTACAACCCCGTTTCCAGAAGAGTTGGGACACTGTGTAAAATGCTAATAATAACAGAATGCAATGATATGCAAATCATTTAATCCCAGTATTCATATGAAAATAGTACAAAGACAACATATCAAATGTTGAACCTGAGAGATGTTATTGTTTTTTGAAAAATATTTGCCCATTTTGAATTTGATGCCAGCAACACGTTCCAAAAACCTTGGGACAAAGACATGTTTTTTACTGTGTTGCACCTCTTCTTGTAACAACACTGCTGTAGTTCAAATATTTTTTTGGGGAAGCTAAGACAGTGGGTGCAGCAACCTTGTTCGTTGGTTGTGAGGGGTGCCCGCGGACTTCAGGACGCTAAGGTCTACCGGCTCCGGCGTGGCACCCCTACGGATCCGGGAGTACGAGGAAGACAGGGTTCCCGCGGCTCCTTAAAAAGTCTTAAAAGGTCTTAAAATAAAATCAGGGAAATAAATGTCACAGATTGCTTTACTGTATATTTGCTGTTTTTATTACATTTGCAGATGGTGCGTTTAAGTCTGATGAAAGAATTGTCACGCACAGTGGCACGATAGGTAAAACGTCTAATTAGCGTATATTTGTTTGATCAACTTAGTATTAGACAATGACAGACTCCGCCATTAATATACATTTTACGTTAGGTTAGCTAGGTCTTGTTGCGTGTCATCTTTTTATTGTCGTCAGTAGTTGCTTGATAGGGATGAGCCAAGATCGGGAGATGCAAGTTGAACGAAAAATTATTAGAGGAAGATACGTTTCTGAGGTGGTTGGCGCCGGCACGAAACTAGTACGAGGCAAGGTGCAATTTGGGATAATCGTATATCGGTATAGTCCTCACGAGTGACTTGAAAAAGTTCTGCCAGTCGCTGAAGTTTCCCTGACTACTTGTTTTATTTTACAAGTAGACGCACATCTCATCTCACGTTGTACTACGCCACTAAACATCCTCTGCAATGTATGGTCAATGGAGCCCAATGGCTGTGCTAGCTTAAATAGAATATTGTCAATTACAATAAAAATCTAAATTCTATTCGGTAACACTTCATTTTAAGGTGTCCTTATTACAGTGTACTTAAACATGTAATTACACTGTAACAAGTATTGTAAATGAGGGTAACAACCCATTGTTACAGCGTAATAATATAGTGTAACTGGTTGTTATTAAGGTATGTAATTACACCTGTGTAACAATGAACCATGCTTGTTACAAATATGCAAAATTCCAATAAATCACCTTTTTGGTGTTTTTTTTATTTCATCTTAATTTGATGTATTATCATCAGGAGAAAAAGATTTGCCCAGGGGGTGAAAGAGGAAAGCCCACGCTCAATAGCCTAATTACTTACCCATCAACCAGCACTCAAAATATCCCTGGTCAACATTGCTGCCAGTACTTCCTTCAGAAATAGGAGTTTACATGAAATGAACGGTAGGTAAACCTCATTAACACTATTTGAAGCATGTTATGTTGGCAGAATATTTGCCGAAGTATAAATTAAGTACCAACTGTTGTTTGGGATTAGGCAAAGTAGTAAATAAGGTAATCAAGAGCAAATCATTTGGAAGTTTTATTATTACCAGTTAACACCGGACACATTTTCATAATAGTAACATACTTGGGATTTATGTACTTGGTACAGTACCCATTCAGACAACATTGTCTTTATTGTTAGGCTGCTTTAAGTGCATTTTACATGAATGTACTAACATGACTACACCACATAGTACATGTAACATGTGGATTGGTACAATGTAATTACTAGTTCTTACAGGATGTATCTACGTAAAATGAAGTGTAACTTGAAGTGTACTTACATGTAACTAATGTGTACTGATACAGCCAATTACTCAGCCTGACGTGTTACTCATTATAAAGCTTCTTTTAACACAATCCAGATAGGAGAAATAACACACTAGTACACCGTATAGTACAGTATCTCACAGAAGTGAGTACACCCCTCACACTTTTGTAAATACTTGAGTATATCTTTTCATCTGACAACACTGAAGAAATGACACTTTGCTACAATGAAAAGTAGTGAGTGTACAGCTTGTATAACAGAGTAAATTTGCTGTCCCCTTTAAAATAACACAACACACAGCCATTAATGTCTAAACAGCTGGCAACAAAAGTGAGTACACCCCTAAGTGAAAAAAAGTAGTCACTGCCCAGATGTAAAACTGACGAATAACAAGAAATGACACAAGTGGTCTGACACCGAGGGCACAATTTAAACAGCTGGTTGTCAACTGGCAGAACAAGGTTTGGACAAAAGTCAGACAGAAAGAAGGAATGCTACCAAACATAGGAAAGAGACTTCAATTTATCTGAATAGGTAATCTGGGAAGGTAGCCTTGTGATTAATGCATCTGACCAGTAACCAGTTAGGTTGCTAGATGGAATCCCTGAGCCTGCAAGAAAAATAAATCAGTTGTCTTGTCAATTAGCAAGACGTAATGCTAATTGCTCCCTATGGATGCAGTATGGGAAGGGTTGGGCTGAAACCGGATTTTATTTGATGTTGTGCTTCATTGATGACCTAATAAATTTAATCTTTGGTCCATGTTCAATTCGCACAAAAAAACATAAACCAAATACATAATTAGTTATTATAATCTTACAATGTATGTTATTGCTGTTGGTCAGGAAGGAAGAACAACAATTTCACCAGTACCAAATTTACAGTCGGGTCCATAAATATAGGCATTCTGAAATTACAAGCAAAAGCAATTTTATGCTCAAAAGGGGAAATTATATTTAAAACTACAATTGTTTAGAGAAATATTTGGTATTTGTAGAAGACATGGGGAGGGATCTTAAACCACTCTCTTTTCATATCCATAACTGTAATGTGCTCCGCGTTGCACGGCGGCTCCCCTTCCTCTCCGGTGCTCCACCTCACCGGTGTTCTAACCACCGGCAGGAGAATGATGGCAGCAGTGCACCCCAGGGGCGCACCTGTTTCCCATCAATGATTATGTTGTCTTTATGTATGTGTGTTTCGCACCCGCACCTCACAGATTATTGTCTGTCTATGTTGTAGCTGTGTGGTGCGTTTCGCTTATGAGAACATTATATAAAATAAGAAAGTTAATTGTTCGCTCTCGTCCCTCTCCTTTTTGCGCACTCGCTTCCCTCACACCTCACAATAACCTAGATCCAAGATATTATTTCACAGCATTATGGATTGCCCCCTTCAAATCAAACAATGTGAAATCAATTAACCATAGCTTGGTGGATTTTGATGTGCAAATATAAACACCTAAAGAATTCTCTCTCTGTCTCCCTCTCCCCCCTCCCCATCTATGTCTCTTTCTGTCCCTTTGAAGACTCAAGTGAGTCAAGCTGAAGGACTCCTGGAGAAACTGAAGCAGGAGATAGCTGAGCTGAGGAGTAGAAGCACGGAGCTGGAGCAGATCTCACACACAGAAGATCACATCCATTTCCTCCAGGTAACTAAACTGCTTCAGTACATTTGACACATCACCAAACAAGGTTACTTGTTCCATCTCTTTGGTTGTTTTTTATTATGTCACATGATTTCTGCCATATCTGTCAAAATACCTAGCATTAGAAACAGTTTTAGTTTTGGTAAACTTTTATGCGTTCCCCACAGTTTAAATTAGAAGTACACCTGAAAAGTTTTTTTTTTAAGTGTGGACTTGAAATGAGCCATGTTGGTAAGGTAAATGAGTTGAATATCGGTTCTATAACTCCTTTAGGATCTGACACAATCATTACTAAGAGCAGAGCATACTAACAGATCTGAAGCAGTGTAACCTGCACTGTCGATGCTGGAGCAATGAACACAGACACTTGTTGTAGATGGGGTCGAAGTTGATTTCCATAACTACGGAACACAGAATAAACACAGTAAACAGCTAAACCAATCAAAATGTAATCTGGACTATCTATTGTGTTAGATGCTTTGATATATTTCAGAGACTCAGTGATGGCTAGCTTGCGAACATGAAACCATAATCGTGCTAGCTAGCGCTAGGTGGAACGATAATATCCGCGTTTTAACTAGTTTGCACAAGGGTAAATATAGCTAAAAGGCAATGTAATTGCTTCTTCCATGCAGTTGTCGCTTATGTAATAGGTTTGGTCAAACAACCCACATTGCAATGCATGCTAGTTTTTCTTTATCTTTTGCAGAGAACACCAGGTTGTATCACTATTTTCCAGCAGCAAATGGAATCAATGACTGTTCTGACACATAACAGCTTATCGTCTCGACTAAAGACGGGATAAAACTTCCTAAAACGTATCTACACTCATACAAATAAAAGAAACAAGAACATCGAATGATTTTCTACATCGAATAATTGTCTCTCCGTTATCATCAATCTAGTAACTTTAACTTAGCTTTCCTTGACTATCTAGGCAACTAGCTAAATGAGGTATCTAATGTAACCTTACATCTCAAGTAGAAAAGTAGCCAACTCTTCATCACTGTTCATTCAACCTTCAGCTATTGCCATCTAATAAATGCCAAATTCACCCTTGTTTTACTCCGTGCTTTGTTTGCTGCTCGCGTTGCTTCTGTCTATTTTTGTTTCTGGAGCACTCAGTGTAGGCCTACATGAACGCAAACGAAGCTTGTCATTGGCCTTCATCTCACACACCTTCAAGGAAGTACATGCCTGCGAGCATCCCCGACGTCTGCGTTTTGCTTGCAACCCTGGCAGTGGGGGTAGTGTCAGTCCTGACACTCAGCCAGAGAATCTTTTTTAACGTTAACTAATGATATGTAAGGGTTATTATCAGATATTTTAAATGGAAAATGCTGCATAGGGCAACTTCAACTAAGTCCGCATAACATACATTCAGAAGTTTTGACTAAAGGTGAATGCAAAATATATACACAATGACTCATATTGTTGGACGAAATAATCTTGGTACATAACGGAATTCATTATGTCATTAATCTTATCAAGAGCCCCTGGAGCAACTAGTAGCATAACAGCCCCAAAGAATCAATGATTCCCCACCATATTCTACTGTGGCTATCAGTTTTGTTGCCAAACATGTCGATGGTGCGCATGGCCAAAATGTTACATTTTAGGTCTCATCTGAAACGTTCCTTTCGGGAAAGGTTATTTAACTCAAGGCAGAGATTTGCTCTGTACACACCTGCATTCAATGGGATAACCTGCAGACACCCTGTAAACAATTAAGTAGGGAAATAGGTATCATAAAGACTCTGGAGCTGTGGAAAGCTTCCAAGGAAATTGAGAACTCCTCAGAATGGAAGAGCTGGGAATGGCCAGAGGGTGATATTCCTTTAGCATTAAGGGAGTATATTGCCACTCTGTCTATGACAGACGTATGATTGCTTCTTCAAGCTTAGGCAAACATATCTCTATCCCTTATTTGAGACAGTGAAATTAATATTCAAAGAAAACTGTCAATCATCTCTCTCTCTGTCTCACTCTTTCTTTCCAGGCTTACCAGTCTCTTTACAGTGCCAGTGTATCTTTAGACTTACCTAGTATTACAGTTCGTCCTCTTCAGTACTTTGGATATGTGAGTAAGGCTGTGTCTGAACTGAGAGAGAAACTGGAAGACTTTCTTCAAGGAGAATGGACCATCTCCATCTCCACTACCGGCGTGTTGATACTCAACACATTACAGACAATTAAAAATCCCCTTCTAGTCTTACTAGTACTACAGGTCCCTTCAGAAAGTATTCAGACCCCTTCACTTCCTCCACATTTGCTTCTCAGCAGTAGGAACTGGGAGACCGTTCAGGATTGAAAAAATGCAAAATACAGGGAGGTCCTTGAAGAAAACCTGAATGAGAGAGAACAGAACCTTCAGGACAATACTGGGAATATCCTTGAGTGCCCAGTCAAAGCCTGGAGGGAACCCTATTGATGCGAGAAACTGCCCGAATCCAGGCGTGCAAAGCTTGTAGAGGCATACCCAAGAAGATAGGGATACTCATGTACATGAGAGGTTTTAATTTTTATTTTCAATAACTTTGCACAATTTTTTTTTAAATGAAGAAAGTGAAGGGGTCTGAATACTTTCCAAAGGCAGTGTCCATGTGAAATATACCATATGATGGTAACATTCTCTCTCTGTTTATGTGTACATCTGTAGTGAAAGTAGTGGGTGTGTTGCCTCCAGACCCCAAGACCAGGGAACAGTTCTTACAATGTGAGTCTATTTATTATTTTTTTATTATTATTAAGTAAATAATAACCTATTCATACCAAGCCTTTGTCTGAAAGGGATCCGAAAGGAATAGTTGCAACAAAGCCAATATGTTTGTTTTCAGCAAATGAACAGGTAATGATTTTGGTTCTCCGTTTGGTTTTTTATAAATGGCGGTGTGACTTACACGGTGTGGCTTTGAAGTCCTGAAGCAAGATGCCCACTGAGTAAACCAATCACAAAATTTAAAATAGAGTTGTTAGTCTTGTAGTTTTTGGCTGGCAGTGTGTCAAACCCACAACCTTCGGCTCCCCAGCTGGCTGCTCCACCCACTGCTCCAATGAGGGATATTCTATTTGTGCACAGGGGCACAGTGATGCTGGAAAAGGAAAGGGCCTTTGCCAAACTGTTGCCACAAAGTTGGAAGCACCCAATTTGTATCCTGTAGCATTAAGATGACCCCTCACTGGAACTAAGTGGCCTAGCCCAAACTTTACAGTAGGCACTATGCATTCCCGATAGGTACTGTTCTCCTGGCATCCGCTACACCCATGTTGGTTCATCAGACTGCCAGATAGTGAAACATGAGTGTCATCACTCCAGAGAACACGTTTCCACTGCTCCAAAGTCTAGCAGCGGCGTGCTTTGCACCACTTCAGCCAACGCTTGGCATTGTGCATGTTCATGTGAGGCTTGCGTATAGCTGCTCGCCCATGGAAATCCATTTTGTGAAGCTCCTGCACAGTTCTTGTGCTGATGTTGCTTCCAGAGGCAGTTTGGAAGTCTGTGATGAGTGATGCAACTGATGATAGGCGATTTTTACACTTTTTAGTGCGCTTCAGCACTCGGCGGTCCCACTCTGCGATAAGTTTGAGTGGTCTACCACTTCGTGGCAGTGCTTTTTTTGCTCCTAGACACTACAGTTGCCCAGGGCAGATCTACTAGGTCAGAGATTTCACAAGCTGACTTGTGGTAAAAGTAGCATTAAAAGTCAAAGTCATTTATTTGTCAAGTGTACCAAATAACATGCGTCACTCTGAACAGTGACATTCTCGTGACATGGCACGTCTACGTAGTAATTAAAAAATATATAATGCAAAAATAATAACAGAAAATACAAAATATACATAACAACAGTGACTAGAAGCAATTTCAAATAATGTAGAAAAGGGGATATGGACTGTCTGAATAGAAATCCTAAGAATTATAAATAAGTGTTGTAGTGCCTATTAATGGATATATTAAAATGAGCTCATGTATATGAATGTACATAGAAAGTGACCAGACCAGAGCATATGAAGTGTTGAAGTGTTCATGTGATCAATAGATCAGTGTTTCTGGTAGAGGAGCCTTATGGTCTGAGGGTAAAAACTGTTTGAGTCTGGAAGTGCGTGTCCTGATGCTCCGGTAACGTCTATCAGATGGAGGAAGTGTGAACAGACCATAGTTTGAAGCTTTGGGCAATGTTCATCTGGCAAACCATGGGTGTTTTGATGGCATGTGGAGGACCAACAACATATTATGTTTAGGCTCATCAGTGTCCAACACTGTTTCCAAAAATGTTGGGACCCTGTGTAAAATATAATGAAAAACAAAACCCTATATTCAACAGAAAATAGTACAAAGATAACATATCAAATGTTGAAAATTACAAAAGTTCTTGTTTCTTGAAAAATATATACCCACTTTGAATTTGATGCCAGCAAAAAAAATTTGATGCCAGCAGTTTAGAAAAAGCTGGGACAGGAGCAACAAAAGACTGGAAATGTTGTGTAATGCAAAAAAGGAACCTGGTGGAACATCTCACAACTAATTAGATAAATGGACAAAAGGCCAGTAACATGATTGGGTATAAAAAGAGCATCCCAGGGAGGATGAGTCTTTCAGAAGTAAAGATCGAAAGGGGTTCACCACTCTGTAAAAGACTGCGCAGGCAAATTTAAGAATAACTTTCCTCAACGTAAAACGTGCAAAGAGTTTGGGGATCTCATCACCTACGGTACATAATATCATTAAAAGATTCAGAGAATCCAGAGAAATCTCTGTACGCAAGGGACAAGGCTGAAAACCAATATTGGATGGCCGTGATCTTCAGGCGCTCAGGCGGCACTGCATTAAAAACAGACACGATTCAGTAGTGGAAATCACTGCATGGGCTCAGAAACACTTCCGAAAAACATTGTGAACACAGTACGTCGCAGCGTCCACAAATGCAAGTTAAATCTCTACCATGCAAAGAAGAAACCATACATAAAGAAGATCCAGAAACACTGCCGCCTTCTCTGAGCCTGAGCTCATATAAGAGGGACTGAGGTGAAGTGGAAAACTGTCTTGCAGTCTGATGAATCAAAATTTGAATTTTTTAGGCGGAATCATGGACGCCGCATCCTCCGCGCTAAAGAGGAGAGGGACCATCCAGCTTGTTATCAGTGCACAGTTCAAAAGCCAGCATCTGTGATGGAATGGGGGTGCATTAGTACAAATGAAATGGGTGACTTGCATATCTGTGAAGGCACCATAAATGCTGAATAATATATACAGGTTTGGAGCAACATTTGCTGCCATACAGACTACATCTTTTTCAGGAAAACAATGCCAAACTACATTCATATAACAACAGTATGGCTCCGTAGTAAAAGAGTGAGTTAAACCGGCCTACCTGGAGTCCAGACCTGTGAAAAACTCATTGAAAACTTTTAGTGCATTATGAAACGAAATATATGACAAAGGAGACCCCAAACTGTTGAGCAGCTAACATCCTATATCAAGCAAGAACGGGAAAACTCCACTCTCACAAATCCTCAGTTACCAAACGCTTATTGTTAAAAGAAGGTGATGCACAGTGGTAAACACACACACAGTGGTAAACATGCCCCGTCCCTACTTTTTTTGAAATGTGTTGCTGGCATCAAATTCAAAATGGGCATGTATTTTTCCATAAACAATAACATTTCTCAGTCTCAACATTTGATATGTTGTCTTTGTACTATTTTCAAGGAAATATAGGGATAAATGAGTTGCACATCGTTGCATTCTGTTTTTATTTGCATTTTATGAAGCGTCCCAACTTTTTTGGAAACGGGGTTGTACTTGTCCAATCCTCCTAAGAGGAACTAAAAGCAGAACTAAACAGGTGGAGGCTGGGGTGGTGTTACATAATCACAGACAGGGTACGCTGCCAGTACATCAGCAATGATATTATAAACATTTTATTTTATGATAATTATAGGGATTTTGCCCCGTCTCTGTTCTACACCTAGCAATTCATGTGAATTTCAAATAAAACAATACAGGTTTTTCTGTTCAAGTTACAGGATTGCTTTTACAGTCTATCTGACTAAACTTGTCTCTGATCTGCTCTCTTCTCTTCTCACAGATTCCTTTAAGCTTACACTGGACCCAAACACAGCATGTGAAGAACTATTTTTGTCTGAAGGATGCAGAAAAGTGACCTTTATAGATCAAGCCCAACCATATCCTGACCATCCAGACAGATTCATCAACTACTACCAGGTTCTGTGTAGAGAGGGTCTGTCTGGACGCTGTTACTGGGAGGTGGAGTGGAGTGGGAACTGGGTTCACACAGCAGTCTCATATAAAGACATCAACAGGACAAGGCCAGGTAATGCATTTGGATCCAATAACAAGTCCTGAAGTTTAAGTGCTTTAATGGGGGGTATTGTTTCATACATAATAATATTAAAACTAATATATCAGGCCCTCAATCCTACAGAGTAGGAGTCTACCTACTCTGAAGGCAGGTAATCTGTCCTTCTACAGCGTCTCTGACACAATGACCCTCCTCCACAGAGTCCAGACCACATTCACTCAGCCCCTCTATCCTGGGTTTCGTCTTAGTAGATATAATGATACAGCTGAGCTGTGTAAACTGTGGCAGGGACCCTTATAGATCATGTAGTCATGCCGGTGGTAATGGTCCCCATATAGATAGTAGTCATGCCAGTGGTAATGGTCCCCATATAGATAGTAGTCATGCCAGTGGTAATGGTCCCCGTATAGATAGTAGTTACGCCAGTGGTAATGGTCCCCATATAGATAGTAGTCATGCCAGTGGTAATGGTCCCCGTATAGATAGTAGTTACGCCAGTGGTAATGGTCCCCATATAGATAGTAGTCATGCAAGTGGTAATGGTCCCCGTATAGATAGTAGTCATGCCAGTGGTAATGGTCCCCATATAGATAGTAGTCATGC
>JACXGI010004463.1:7035-36075 GCA_016801175.1 Esox masquinongy | reverse complement strand
TTTATTTATCTTACTTACATCAGCTGGATGGACCAGCCATTATTTTTGTAACAAAAATATACTGGCCTGTTTGCTGGACAGATAACTGTATTGTTAGGCTAAAAAGCATATTCATTTGAAATGTCTGTGAAACTGGCCTTAGATATCCTCTGGTGCCAAACCACTCCATCAAACATTAAACCTGTCCAGCAGGTGATATTGACCAAAATATTTTTTTAAATAAAATTCTTGATTTTCCCATTCAGTTCAATGATTTCTCCATTCTATTTATTTTCATTTATGTAATGTAATCCCATCTGATCAGTAAGCCAGATAACACAGAACTGTACTATGATATCAATGAAAATGTTTGTTGTTTTAAATCAGGAATATATTAACTTAGGCCGGCAGCTGTTCAAATATTACATGCATAATTACTGGTAAATAAACACAGAAAAATGATATAGTCCTTTTCGATTTATTTCAAAGTTTCTTTAACTGTGAAATATACTGGTTATGATAAATGTCCTTTATTCCTCGAGCCACTTCTCCTTGATGAAAGAGGCGAGGAACCTGGGGATTTCCTATGAGAAGGCAGCTAGTAGTAGGAAGGTAATGAATCAGGAAGTAGAATTCAGCAATCACATTGGCAGTGATCCTTGTGCATTGTGGACAATTTCAGCTCCACAATTTCACAGCCAGGTAGACATGCTGCAAGGGTGTAATAGCGAGGTTCAAGAGCATATCAACACAAACTTCACTTGTAATTGGGGCTGCAACAACTAATCAATAAAAATCGATAACGTCGATAATAAATTGTTGGCGTAGATTGTCATTATCGATTACTTGGGTCTACACGAGATGCAGCAAAAAAAACCATTTTGAATTATATCAGAGGCAGATATGGCGGAGAAAACACAGAGGAAATTCGCATAAGACCCAAGACTTCAAAAGTATGGGACCACTTTACATTAAAAAAGCAACCAAAACAGTTTGTTGCAACATTTGCAAAGTACAGCTGGCCAGGCGCAGGAGCAAAACGGTAATGCTTGAGCATTTAAAGCGAAAATGTTACGTTGATGATAAGATGAGGGCTCAGCACGGTAAGTTAATATAATACAAATGTGTCATTCATTTTAGTTTGTATTAATGGAGTTACGTTTTAATTTGAGAAATAGTTAATATTGAATGCATGGCTAAGTTAATGTTAACGGCAAGTGTTTCACCACCAAACCGATGGTCTACTTGAGCACATTGAGTTTGTATACAGCTAAGCATTCACTACGTCGTTACTGATGAATTAACCCATTAGTGTATAATTTGGTGAGTTTTATATTTTTCCACAATAGAAACGTTGAGGTATTTAAATCAGGAGGTTTCAGCAAGTTAAATTTGACTTCTTTATGTATTTCAGGGAGAAGCCCCTTGCTAAAGAAGATAATCCCTTACACAGGTGGAAGTCTAACAAGGATAGATATCCACGTTGGCCAGACTAGCACAGTCATACTTGTGTGTCCCTGCTACCTCAAAACCATCAGATCGTCTCTTTTCTGCAGCAGGCAACATAGCTACAAAGAGAGCCAGCCTTAGACCAGAGCATGTTAACATGCATTTCTGCATTGCAATGCAAAGTTCTTGTAGAACTATTACACCTCCAGTATTGAACGGCTAGTGCAGCCATTTGAAATAGAAAAACATGTAAACAATGTTTTCTTTATTTTTTGTTATTTTTCTAAAATGATAGGCAGTAATGAAAATGATTGTTTTCAGAAGAAGCGACCTCGTGAGGAGTACCACCGGCTTCCAAAACATTGCAAAGGATCATTGTTTTGCAAGACAACTGCTTATTTACAAAGAAAAACTTTAGAACATATTTTCGAGCGTAACTAAGAGGCTGAGGAATGGGAATGTGTCCACGAAATACTAGAGGGTGAGTTTTGCGTAAAAGTTGTGGTCATTTAGTGTTTACATGACGAGACGTAAATGGAACCTCACTAGCAGTCCTCTGCTGCCACCTGCAGGGTATTTGGTGTAAAAACAGGATGTTATGACGTATAATCATTTTGAAATCCATCTTGGTGCAACTGATTTTTTAGGTAGAACCCAAATATTTCACACTGCCTTTATTATTAATTATTTGCAGCCTGAAACACGTTTATATGCCACTAAAGGCATGGGGCTATCAAAATAAGTGACTTCAAACAAACTTCACAATGTTTTTCAAAACATTTTATATATGGCAGAACTTTTCTCTGTACAATCTTGTTTTTGCCTTTCAAACACAGGAATTTTCTAAATAGTGTCCCTGAAGTCTGTTTTTATGTATTATTACTGTAGATGAAGGGGCTGTGATTATCAGGATATACAATACTTCATGATACCTGTTACAGAAATGAATGTAGGACCCAAAATGTCCAAGTTGTCAAAGATGTGAAATTCAGCCAGAAATCACCTCAGATGTTGAAGGTGATTTTGCCCGCATGTCAACCTCTGAGCACGATTGATGCGCAGGCGCGCTCATTTTTATTCACTGCTCTGTAGACGTTAGATGCTTCATTCTTTTTCCACGTGAAAGACGACATTCTGCTGCAAATAACAACGTCTCGTTTGTGTACTTTGGTAACCAGAAGCCCCACAATCGCGATCATAAAAACCTCGCGCTGGCGCCGTCCAGGTCACACATTGTTATTAATTGCTCCGGAACCATAGAAGTTAGAGGCTTCATTTATTTTCCACCTGAAAGACGACATTCTGCTGCAAATAACAACGTCTCGTTTGTGTACTTTGGTAAACCAAAAGCCCCACAATCGCGATCACAAAAACCTCTAGTTGAGGCGCCGGGGCGTCCAGGTCACATTTTTATTCATTGCTCCGGAACCGTAGAAGTTAGAGGCTTCATTTCTTTTCCACGTGACAGATGACATTTTGCTGGAAATAAGGTCTCGTTTGTGTACTTTCGTGAACCAGAAGCCCCGCAATAATGATCACAAAACCTATTGTCCTTCAGGATTTCAGCAGCAGCCCTAACTAATTATACTTGATCTTATTCAATTGTTTAGAAGTCTACAATGCATAAACCAATCACAGACTGCAGTAAAACAACCAATGTGAAGTATATCCATGTCAACCCCCTCCCCAAAAGAGAGAGAAAGAGTGAGCGAGCGCGACGGGGAGAGGCACGTCTGTCGTACTTACCATGCTCCCAAGAAAGTCATTATGCTCTTGGATTGCATTGAAGAGGCATTCAGTAGCTACAAGCAGTTGTTTTGAGAAAAAAGAATGGCCAAACGGATATTCTATGATAATGTTTATTATTATTTTGCATTGTTTTAGTGGAATTACTAGGCATATATGAGAACTTGATATAACGGTACAGTAGCCAGTGGTCAAATGTGCGCCTATGCTATTTGAGAGAATTTGTTTTATAAGTATATGAAGTATAATGGTGAACGTTACTTGACAGAAAACGCATTGTCCTTCATGGGGATATTCGGTTATTCATCACTCTTTCAATGCGCAAATAAGAATGGTACATTTTATTTTGTTTCAGAGTAATTTGCTTTGCAACGTTTATAAAAACTGCAGCGGCTTATGTGGTATTTACAGTTGGCCTATGAGACCAGCTGATCCAATACTGCACTGTGCACCACAAGACCAGGAGATGTACACAGGACCCTGTTCTTTTACTTTAGAGACATTGCCATGACAAATGTGTACATAATATACAAGGACCTCCAGAAGAATCAAAACATGCCAACCAACAGCCTCATCACCCACAAGGCCTTTGTGGAGCAGATGGTGACTGTGTTGTGTAGAGTGTCACCTGTGGATATAACCATCCAAAGGAAGAACACATCCCTGTTCTAATCTCCACCTCTTCCAGATATGGCACATGTAGGGAATTCCAAAGGAAATAAAGGCACCCCCTATTCAAGACACCCCATAAAAAAATCAAAACAAATCCTCAGAGTTCAAAAAATAAGGGACTGTCATCTAGTGGTGGCTTTTGGAAGTACAATATGACAGAATTAAGTTCAGTGACCCCATATGGGCATTTTCAATGATTTTCAGCGTTTTTGAGAAAAAAACGGATGTGGACGAGAGTAAAAAAAAAAAAATGCTTCTATGTAAACCTGAATAAAAAAATCCGTACCAATGTTTTTTTCATCTAATACATAAACTGTGAAGATGATCATTACTTTTTAAATAGTGATATAATCATTGCAATGTATTTTAACATGTATTCAACATCAGGAGTTCTTACTAGAAGGAGTTCTTGCTTTTATTGACACCCAGGTTAAATCCCAAGAAGTATGAAATGCAGATACAGATTGAAAATGCATTTGCTCTTACAGTAATGAGGTGCTTTCTGCCTAGTATGTCTTCATTTTACTTTCTTCTCTCTCATCATTCTCCATGTACTGTGTAGAGTTAAAGATGGAGTCAACATACATTTACAGTGCATTGCAAAAGTTTTTCTAGTTGATATTTTGAAACACTGAAACTCACTGATTTTAAATTATAAATTATAAATTACAATAATTTATAAAATTATAAATTATTGTAAGGTGATTTTGGTTTTATTTTTGGAAATATTTGTAAGAAAAAAAATGTGCTGCGTAAGCTTCCAGTTTATGCAGATGAAAGAAATGGCTCTTCCAAAGACACAATTTCAGCTGCCACTGTGCTGACACCTCCCCCTCCCTGTGTTGTCCCTGTCCTTGTCCATCTGGTCATGCTTCCGACCTGGACTAAGTTTAAATAGACTCTGGAGTCAGCCCACGTGCACTTATTAAATATTACAATTGTACTCTTAATATGTTCACCCGGTACAGCCAGAAGAGGACTGGTCACCCCTCTGAGCCTGGGTCCTCTCTAGGTTTCTTCCTAAATTTCGGCCTTAGGGAGTTTTTCCTAGCCACTGAAATTCAACACTACTGTTGTTTGCTCCTTGGGGTTTTAAGGCCGGGTGTTTTGTAAAAGCACTTTGTGACAACTGCTGATGTAAAAAGGGCTTTATAATTAAATTTGATTGATTGATTGACAATGACCTTACCATTGGTCACCACCTGTGAACCATTGCTGTCACTTTTTCTGGATAAAAACTTTACTAATGAAGGTTAGTCACTGGTCAGTGAATCTGTTGGGAAATGAAGACCTAAGCAATCTACAAAAGTAAGGGAAAGTAATACAAATGCAAGAATGAAGAAAAGGGTATAACATCATTATCAACCTTTAAACTGTCCTGTCTGGCGAAAATATTGGAGTCACTAGTAAATATACTGCTGCGTTATTTTCTAACTGAAAATAACAGTGAAAAAGTGTCAGTCGGGTTATAGACCATTTACTGTGACCCTGCTGGTTTTAGATGATATCGTTAAAGCCTTAGATGGGAAACTAAGTTGTGTGGGTCTATTCATTGACCTGGCCAAGGCCTTTGATACTGTTAACAACAATTCTCTTTGAGCTCAAATAATATGATCTATAAATAAAACCAAGTATATGGTGTTTTGCCTGGGTATTTGGCAGGATACTAAATTATCCTTTAAAATTCACATTACTCAGTTGGTAAAAAAAAAAAAAAAAATCAGAATATGGTTTCTTTACAGAAATAAAGCATTCTTGTCATCTCAACAGGAAATCGTTTGAGCTACTTTTATGTCTGTGCTAGACTATGACAGAAGCGGAGCTTAAATGGGTGTGATGGGTGTGCGGCACCCATGGCAGCCAATCAGAGGGGCCCACAAGAAGTTTATCTTATGGGTTGAAAAGATTATCGCAAGCAGAATAAAATGATATTATGATTTTTTGCTAGATACTATTTAGCTGACATTGAAGTGATAAATATGTATACTTGTTTTGTTATTCCATAATGCATTTGTATGATCGACCTATATGAGACCATGGGGGTATAACCAATGTTGCCAGATGCAGAGTTTTCCATACACGGTTATATAGTACGTCAGACTGGCACATCCGGAAAAACTTTGGATTGCAACACGTTCCCGTCCCTTTTTGGGGACAACAAACGACACTCACCATAGACCTTCATGTAAAATAGCAGTACAAATCAACTCTAATAGAGAACAACCAGAATTAGATTAGCTTATAAATGAACCAAAATACATTGTGTCAAATCAATATATGTCCACTATCACTGCCATAGAACACGCAAGATACAGCTCTGGAAAAAATTAAGAGACCACTCCTAAATTTTCTTAAATCAGCATCTCTACATGTATGCCAGCCATTCCATTCCAGTGTCTGTTAAATTCCAACACAGGCATGCCTGATTTCACTTAATGAGGTACTGATTAGGTGATTACCTGAACCAAAACTAATTTAACGAGGAAAAGTATAAAAACCACTGCTGTGGTCATCACTATTCTCTTGCAACAGGACCAGCTGGATGGCAAAAACAGTGCAAGTAGTACCTCAAAGGTAATTTGAATTAAAAAATAACTATTCAGCATGACAAAAGAGTTGAAAAGAAAAGCTTTGAGTGAGGAAAAGAAGGGTTCAATTCTGGCTTTACTGGCAGAGGGATACAGTGAGCATCAGGTTGCTTCCATCCTGAACATTTCAAAGATGGCGGTTCATAAGAACAAGGTCAAGCAACAGACATTGTGGACAACAAAGCTACAGACTGGCAGAGGGCGAAAACGACTGCCCGCTGACCATGATGATTGTCAACTCATTCGAATGTCACTCAACAACCGTAGGATGACATCAAGAGACCTACAAAAAAAACGGCAAACAGCAGCTGGGGTAAAGTGCACAGTGAGAACGATTCGAAACAGGCTCCTAGGGGCGGGGCTGAAGTCATGCAAAGCTAGAAAAAAGACCATCAATGAGAAGCAAAGAAGAGCCAAGCTGTAGTTTGCAGAAGACCATAAGAATTGGACCGTGGAGGAATGGAGTAAGGTCATCTTCTCTGACGAGTCCAATTTTCTAATGGTTAGACAGAGACCTGGAGAGGCTTACAAGCCACAGTGTCTCGCACCAACTGTGAAATGTGGTGGAGGATCGGTGATGATCTGGGGATGCTTCAGCAAGGCTGGAATCGGGCAGATTTGTCTTTGTGAAGGACGCATGAATCAAGCCAAGTACAAGGTTATCCTGGAAGAACACCTGCTTCCTTCTGCCCTGACAATGTTCCCCAACTCTGAGAACTGTTTTTTCCAGCAGGACAATGCTCCATGCCACATAGCCAGGTCAATCAAGGTGTGGATGGAGGACCACCTGATCAAGACCCGGTCATGGCCAGCCCAATCTCCAGTCCTGAACCCTATTGAAAACCTCTGGAATTTGATCAAGAGGACGATGGATGGTCACAAGCCATCAAAGAAAGCCGAGCTACTTGAATTTTTGTGCCAGGAGTGGCATAAAGTCGCCCAACAGCAATGTGACAGACTGGTGGAGAGCATGCCAAGACGCATGAAACTGTGATTAAAAATCAATACCAAATATTGATTTCTGAACTCTTCCTGAAACATTAGCATTTTGTTGTTGGAAAATGAATATGAATGTTTTCTTTGCATTATTTGAGGTCTGAAAACAATGCATCTTTTTTGATTATTTTGACCAGTTGTTGTTTTCTCCAAATAAATACTCTAAATGACAATATTTTTATTTGGAATTTGGGAGTAATGTTGTCAGTAGTTTATTGAATAAACCAAAACTGTTCATTTTACTCAAACACATACCTATGAATTGTAAAACCAGAGAAACTGATAATGTTGCAGTGGTCTCTTAATGTTTTCCAGAGCTGTATATAGAAAAGATAAATTTGATCCATCTTAAATTATGTCCCTTCAGTCTCCCAGCATCAAACTGGTGCAATAACCCCACTCTATGGCCAGAGATGTCCTACCCGGGAATCTATTTCTGCCTTATTGAGTCTCCAGGTAAGCAAATTACCAGTGAAATAGTTTACTTTTCATTCCTGTTCTACAAATAGTATGCAAGCAAGCAATAGCACTGTGCTCTGACCACTGTCCTAGCTAGCTACGCCTTGACATTTCTTGAAACCAAAAGGGTCTGTCTTCGGTGGGGGAGAATGGAGGGTACATAATCCGGATGAAGTCTGTATTTTATTTGGAACCCTGAAATCATGATATATCAAAGTAAGCTAAGTTTATCATTTACATGTTAGCCTTACGTAGCGATGGGCTTTTAATAACCTAAACACAGGGATAGTATTTATAGATGGCTATCTGGCCATAGCATATAATTATTAATCAGACACAGCGTTACCTAAGTGAGCTCTTAACTGATATGAAATGTTTTCCCAGAACATAAGTGTGTGGAGATGCAGGGTCCCATAGCTTTCCGGCGTTGTCTTCCCTACGTATGGCCTGTACCCATAAAGCCCTTCTATCAGGAGCTTTTTTAGGACATGGCAGGGGACCTAATTTGAGATCAGGGTTTTTTGTTTTATTGTTCGGCAAAACAAGCGTTAAGCCGGCTGGTTTGTCTTGTTTACGCTGTTGTAGTCTACACGGGATGCAGGTTAGTTAGTTAGTTTTCCACAAAAAAGGGGCGTGGAGATGACAGCCTACTCTGAATGACGTATTACCAGTCTAATGCATAGTGTTTGTGCGTTTTTTTTGTGGAGTCTGCAGGTTGATTGGCCAATATATCGTCAATGAAATAATATGGCAACCCTGGGTGTAATGTTGGATACTTTTGGCTCATTTGCGAAGAAATTGAAGTGTGAAATATAGCTAGCTTAAGTAACAAAACATAAAAATGGGGAGTAGATATGTCTGCCACTCAGAGGAAAGAAAAGCAATACTTTATAAAAATGTTATATAATAATATGTGCCCTTGAGAGATGTCTTTAGTTAAGTTGCAGCAGAAGCATGAGAAGATGGATATATCTGACGTTACAATGACAGGAGCAGCATCGCAGCCTCAAGTGAAGGGGGGAATAGAGTTATGATCCCGGTCCAACAGCAGCTAGCAGCAAAGTTTTGTAACTGCAGGTACGTTTCATTGTAGCCTCATAACAAGCTTCTGTTCATCATGGTACATGAAACTTACATATTTTTAGGGAGAGAATTGTATTAAATATTAATGTTCTCTGCCTCTATCTTTTAGTTGAGAAATCAAATGGCAATAGTAGGATTTTAGCGGCGGAGGGGTGGGGGGCCTCAGCAGCTAAGGTTCGCACCCATGGGAGAGAAAGCTAAGCTCCTCCCCTGGACTATGGTGATGTACATGTTTTAGCTTCTCTTTTAAAAAGTCTGGACTCTTCTATCATGCGGCTCTACATTTTATTACTGATGCAAGCTTTTGTACACACCATTGTCTTTTCTACAGTACTGTGGGTTGGGATTCCTTGTCTGACTGAAGAGACAGACATTGGCTGTTGTCTGTTCATAAATCCATCCTACAAAAACTTGAGGAAAATTACCTTTCCTCAAAAATTAATTGGAGAATAAACTCCTATCACACACACTCTCAACAATGGCTACATCTTGAGGTACCCCAGGGCTCAATCTAAGATAGGTTCAACTTAGATTTCCTTCTGAGCCCTGCAATCCTGGAATGTTCTACAGGATGACTTTTGCTATGGACACGAGGTTGAAGGACCTCATGTCCATAGCAAAGTTTAAACAATGTTTGACTGCCCAATTTCCAGTGAATTGTACCTGCTATTTTGAACGTTTTATTTTTTTTATGCTTTATGTGTTTTATGCTTGTATTACGTTTTATGTTTTTAAAAATGTATTTCATTTGAATTTTATGTTTTATCATTTATTATTGTAATCCAGGGCACCACTGTAAATGAGACAGTCTTAGTTGTTTTTGCCATTATAAATAAAAAAAATAATATCCCATTGTGCATATTTGGATCCTTGAATGCACTGTCTCTGTTGCACAAACCTCTCTCTGTCCATGCCCCAACACACATCATCCCTGCAGTGAAGTACCGTGGTGGCTGCATCATGCTGTGGGGGGGGGGGTTCTCATCAGCAGGGACTGGGCATCTTGTTAAAACTGAAGGAAGAATGGATGGAGCCAGAGAACCTACTACATTACACAAAAAAACTGAAGCTTGGGATGAAATTGGATTTGCTCAAGAACAAAAAGGTAAAGGTCCTATAGTGGGGCAAGTCCAGATCTCAATCCCATTGAGAATCTGTGGCACTTTTTTAAAATTGTGGTTCACAAAAATTGTCCAACCAACCTTAACAACTTTGAACAAATCTGCCAAAAAATTTGGCCCAAAATCACTCTGACAAAGTGTGCATAAACAGAAAAATGTTGATTTTGCAGCAAAAGGTGGCTCTATCAAATAACGTTTAAGGTTACTTACATTGCCTTTGGAAAGTATTCAGAATTCTCACTTTCTCCACATTTATAGTCGTGTCCTAAAGCCACTCCAGTGTTGTCTTGGTTATGTGCATCTGGTTGTTGTTGTGCTGAAGAATGTTCACTCCAGTCTGAATTCCTATTCTCTCTGGATCCATTTTTTTCTAATGGATCTCTGTATTTTGCTCTGTTCACCCTCAATCCTGAGTAGTCTAATGGGCCCTGCAGCTTAGAAGAATCCCCATGCTCTCAGAGTCCATCAGGCACCATTTGCCTTTTACTCAGTAGTGTTATCTTTCTAGCCACTCTATCATAAAAATATCATAGATGGATTGAGGTGGTAATCCTTATGGCCAGTTATCGGAGGTCTTCAGAGAGTTCCTTGGACTTGAAGGCTTGGTTTTCACAATGACATGCACTGTGAAGTGTGTGACCTAATACAGACCTTACAGTGTGCCTTTCTGAATAATTTCCAATTAACTGTACTTTAACTGAAATAACAGTACTTCAGCTTAAGTGCAGATTTTCTGTACTTTTTTCAATTATTAGTTCTAAGTTCCTCTGCGTTCACATAGCCAAAGACTTGTCATGGTCTATCAACACCAAGAGCTTTGTCAAGTGGCCACATCAGAGGTTCTATTCATCAAGGAAATGAAAGAAGATTGGTCATCTTGGGTCCACTAGAAATACTACCACTTCACCATCAAGAGGATCCTGACTGGCTCATTCGGCAGATATGGGAACTACTCAGCACAACCCCAAGGCTCTAGAGCGGGTAGTTTAGACGGCCTAGTACAAAACTGGAGCCAAGTTCTTACTCATCCAGGACATGTATCTGGTGGCTGAAGGCCTGCTGGTTATCACTGACCCAAAACACCACAAATAATGTTCAGACTCTGTCTCCACTGATGAAAATACTTTACTTGCCAATTTAAAATAAAATCTTTATTCATATTACTATATTTATAAGTATTTTTCCCTAATTTATTATGTCGTTTTCATGGCCGTGTACAGACCTTTTGAGGGGCAATGATCCAAAATGACAAAAAATGGCTCCTTGGGTATATGAAGACACCGGAACAGGTGACGGAATAATAGGTCGCAGATAGATGATGCGTCCCCGTCTTCTCGAGTTACGCGCATCCTATAGACGGACAGTGCATGCCCATCTGAGTGAATGACGTATGTCGCGCAGATAGAATGCAGTCACCGATAACCAATGGGGAAAATGGGCACTTGTTGAGTCTGAGGGGGAAATGGGAGGAGCTAAAGCTCCCCAGGGTTCTCTGTGTAAGTGCCTTGTCCTTACATTAATTTACTTAATATAATCTATTGTTGTCGCAATGCAGTAAGGAATTGGCAAGTAAGCGTTTTGATCATTGAATTCATATCTTGTGTACCCTTTTCTTATGACAAATACAACTTGATGCCTGTGAATATGCTGTTGTGCCAATGGTGCATCCATAAAGTACTGAATAAAGGGCTGAAGGTATGGAGTTACTTTTGTTTCAATAAGAACAAACAAAAGTATTAGTATTGCAAACAAAAGTTTTAGTATTGAAAGCAAAACATCAACAAAAAAGTATTGAGATCAAAAAATATATATTGCAAATAAAATCTTTTGAAATGCGAAAACAAATTGATTGAAAATGAATGCAAATCATTATGTGAGAGGGAATATTTTTTCTTGATAACGCGATTGAGTTTAAACAATGTTTTTGTCTGCAGTTTTTTTCAATGTTTGGTTAAGTTACCCCGGATTTTGCTCTCGTTTTCTTTTTCTTCGGTTGCAAGTTTTTGAGACAAATTTCACGCTGGGCGGGTTTAAGAGAGGAAATGCATCTCCATTGGTCAACCAGACTGGGCAACGTCAACAGTTCCAGTCCGTTTATGTTGTAGACTTGCTACATTAATAGGTAGACAGGCAATCATGCATAGAACTATGTTTGAGTGGACGCACGTGAAATAAGCGTAACAGTATGTTGACTTAACAACCTAGCCCAGATATATTTGCCTAATAATTGTTTATATGTGAGCATTTTTTCATTTTTGGATAAGAAATATTTTCTAACTAGAATCGACATCGGTACACCCCTATATCCGCATGTCATTGTATTTTCTAAGCCCATATAGTGTAATTTAAATGACAAAGAAATCATCCCCCCTTGAAAGTCATTAGCCCCTGTGCAACTTTTGTACATGGAAACTACATTTATCTACTACCTTGCTGGTTAAAACGAACTATTACAGTCCTAACCTGCTTACCTGTCAAGTAGATACAGGTCAGTAACCAAAACAAACGTGTTGGACGGGCATTTGATTTCCAAAGTGGGGCACTTTATCCGACTTACCAATAATGATTAGTAACTTCAGCACGATGGACGCAAAGCTAATAATTCTAGCATGTATGGCTGCCTAATCCTATGGGCTATTGGGCTATTGTCATTCGACGTAACCATCCCATATTCACAGTGACAGTGGAATAAAGTGATTTAACAAGAGGCTTACAACACTAGTAATTGCAGAAACATGAATACATGGCAAATGAAACCATCAAGGATGTACAGTACCATTATGCTGTATGACAGGACACAGGTTGGGGGTTGGTTCCTCGCAATTTCCAGCTTTTCTCAAAAAAGGCATTGCCAGTAAATCCGCCACCAAATGCATTTTTTCTCCTCCATTGTGCGCTAAAAAGACAACAGGGCTCAGTAAAAATCTAAACAAAAAATCTAACGGAAAGCACTACATTGAAAAAATCAACCTCACGAAAAAAAGTTAAATTCAATCTTAGATGTTCCTACATTACGTCCTAACTAGTTTCAGGTAGCTGGCTCTCTGATCACACCACCTGAAAAATGCACACGTAGGCAACTAGGCAAGCTAGAAGACTGCTACGTGCCAAAGAACAGGCTCTTTATGGAAATCTGATTGGTTGAAGAATATGACAATCAACAACCTCCTCCCCATTTGCTTCAACAGAAGATGGGATTCACTCGAAATTCTATAGGTCTCAGGATAGATTTTCACCCAGAGACAGCACATGTGGAAAATCTGATTGGATAAAAGCTCTGATTTATCTGAGCTGCACTGGAAACAGCACAACCGAGGGAGAGAAAAGCAATGAAACTACATCAGTAGACTGATGGGAACGAACTTTGTAAAATACATCTAGTGTTAATGAAAATATATATTAAATTATAAAAATATAATTTTCTGATTCTGATATCACTAGACAAGCAAAAAGGCCTCTGGTCAGCAGCATTTTCGAAAAATATCTTCTTATATTCTAAATAATAACTTTATCAAGTCGTCAATGTTTTGTAATTATTTGCGACATAAAATGTTAACTAGCGTGTCATTAATGATCATTTCTGAAATTTCCGACGTAGGGGAATACAACCCCATTCCCAATTATTGTCTACCTTACTATTTTGTTCAATTGCATTATATTTCGTTTTTATTGATGTTGCAAATGACACAGAGCGTTTTACCTACCTTACTTGCCTTCTAGTAAAGAAAAAAGACTGATCAACTTAACATTACATGATGTCTGGTCTGTCGCACATGTGGTATTTCATGATTCGCAACTTGTCCGCTAAAGATTGTTTATCAAACAAAGTCAGATACAGGTGACTCAGAGACAGGAAGGTAATCAAGATTTGAACTTCCGGTCAGATTGGTGAATCGTCTTGTTCAACCATCTTTGATCGCAGACATTTGGTCCCAGAATTCAGTGGAATGAAAGCAAAAATGGCTGCGCACGTAAACAGTAGTTAGCCAACCAAGCTCAACATAACCTTCATAAAGGTGTTTTTCACTGACCGTATTTGTCCATTACTAAATATGCAAGAATCAGAATTTATTATTTTTCACCATCTTTAGTGAAATAGTGAATAATCACGTGAATAAAGGCATTATTAACACACAAACCATTGTCTGCTGGTTAGCATATGTTTTATTGAGACATTAGCATATGTTTTATTGATAAGTGGAGTGATCATCAGGAAAATAACATCTTAGAAGGTTGCTCAATAAATATTCAGTATACTCTTTAACAGTACTACTGCCCTGAATAGTTTCAAAATATAATTTTAACCAGCTGAAATCAGAATACTGCTCCATATCTAATAAGCAACATGGTGTTTATGGGCCGCTGTGGTGGCAATTTTTGTTGTGATAATATACAATTCTGGAATTGTCAGTGCATATTGAAATAATATGCATTAAGAAATCACGCTGAGGGGCCTTCACTGATATTTTAAAATGTACTTGTGAAAACGTTTAAATCTGTCATTTGATGCTATAGAAGAAGCGTTTGAAGCATTTTTCACAAATTCAAAATTGCTAAAAAACCATTACGCCAGACTTCATGGGTCCCAATTGCAAATATGTTCCTTTGGAGGAGTTGGACTTATATACCTCCTTTCAAGATTTTATTTTAAACATGGTGAGCATGGTGAGCTTGCAAATGTGAGGAACCTCAATAGCGCCACCGTGTGGTTCATAAAAAAATCTTTGCAGTCATTATTGTCATATCATCTTTGGTAACCTATGCACCAAGTAGAATTATTAGCCCATTATCCTTGTATGAGATGTGTCTAAATATGTGCAAAACCACGCCCCTGCACATGCTCATCTATCAATGTCGGCCATGTTTTTTAAGACACTGGCCTGATTGATATAAATTTTGAAGACCATCGTCCATAGATGCCAAATATGAATGTACGTGAAGATTGGTCCATAGGTGCCAGAGGAGATTATTATTTTTTTTTCACAAATTTTTTCACAAAGTGTTTTTCACAAATTCAAAATGGCCGCCAAACCCTTAAAGCGAAGTTAATGAGTCCCAATGGCAAATATGTTCCTAATGAGGAGGTAGACTTATCTACCTCTTTTCAAGGCAGTATCTCAAACGGGGTGAGTATGGTGACCTTGCTAATGTGAAAAACCTCAATAGCGCCACCGTGTGGTTGATAAAAAAAATTGTTGCAGTCATTTTTTCCATATGGTCCTTGTCAACATACGTACATCATAGAATTATTATACCATTATCCTTGTAGGAGATGTGTCTATATATGTGCAAAACCATGCCCCCGCACATGTTCATTGGTCAATAGCATCCAAGATTTTTGACATACTGGCCTGGCTGATTTAATTTTTGAAGACCATGGTACCTAGATGCCAAATATCAAATTATGTGAAGATCGGACATTTGATGCCAGAGGAGTTAATTAAAGTGTTTTCCAAAAAATCCAAAATGGCGGAAAATCAATCATGGCGGACTTTATGGGTCCCAATGGCAAAAATGTTCATCATGAGGAGCTACGCCTCTGTACCAATTTTCAAGACTCTAGGTCACAAGGGGTGGGCGCGGTGAGCTTGAAAATAGCGCGACTTTGGAGGCTTGTGACAGCGTCACCATGAGGCCGACATGTATACTATTGCACCAGAAGTTGCGGCCCTTGGCCCTTTACTACGATAAAAATTTGGCCACCCTCAAGCCATTTTATCTCACAGGAATTTGCAAAAACACCCATTTTTGCCAGAAGAATAATAATAATAACTAGACAAGTACATTTCCTGAAGAAAATGTGGTGTGCTTGCTAGCTGTTTAAAAAGTATTTATGGTTTGAAATAATGTTTACCTATCGAAAGGTTTGGAGTCTGTATTTTTAAAGGTTGAAGAGATAGTGTTGTTGAGGGTAATTAGCATAAATTAGCATAAAACAGTTAAAATTATACAGCCTAATAGTAAATTAACGGTAATTACACAAATTAGCATATGTAAAATCAGTTACCGTTTCTTAATTTGCAGTAGGGATAGCTTAAACGTGTAAAACAAAGTTGGTATCGTGTCTGTTGCACGAACGGTTCAACAGAAACAGCCTAATAGATAATTAATGCTAATTATGCAAATTGCATATGTAAAACTAATTATCGTGTCATTATATGAACAGGGGATAGCTAAACTGGTGAAGCAAAGTTGGTTTCATGTCTGTAGCTCAAACGGTTCAAAAGATACAGCCTAGTAGTTAATTTACACTAATTACACAAATTTGCATACGTAAAACCAAGTACCATTTCATAAATTGCAGTGGGTATAGCCTAAATGTGTGAAACAAAGTTGGTTTAGCACCAACGGTTTAAAAGATACAGCCTAATAGTTAATTAACGGTAAATACGCTAATTAGCATACGTAAAATCAATAAAGGTTTCATTATATGAACTTGGGATAGTGTAAACTTTTGAATGAGAGTCCGTTTTTTTTCTGTAGCTCGAACGGTTCAAAAGATACAGCCTAAAAACAAATGAATGCTGAATACGCTAATCAGCATAGGTAAAGATACAGCCTAATAGCTAGTCAACATTAATTATGCTAATTACGCTAATTAGCATCTGTAAAATCAATAAAGCTTCCATCATATGAACTGGGCATAGGCTAAACGTGTGAAACAAAGTTTCGTGTCTGTAGCACGAACGGTTCAAGAGTCATTCTCAGTTATATCCTAACGATGTGAATTAGCAATTATACAGTCAATTGTTTATAAACATGTAATAGAATTCTTATTTAGGATAGGCTCAAACCTTTAAAGTTGTTGTCAAAGGTTGATTGGCCCTAAAGCATGAACATTTTGAATTGAAACCTCTGTATTACTTTGGCTCTCATTAAAACATGTTAATTTATGCAAGATTTGAATGTTAATTATTACAAAAGTAAACATAGTATCAAAAATCTGAATACAAGCAACTCGAGTTGGGCCAGACTGAACATCTTGGCATTGGATTGGACTTGATAGCTTAAAAAATTTAGGAGGAGATGCGTCTAGAATTTTTGACTTTTTTACCATTGAAATACATTGGTGGCTCATTTAAATATTGATATAGTTTAAAAAGTATAATAGCTATCAAAAAGATCTGCTCAAGCAACCCGAGTTCGAGCATGTGGGACGTTTTGGAGTTGGTTTCGTGTTTATAGCTTTTACCGTTTAGGCTGTAGAGTTGGAGGAATAATAATAATAATAACTAGACAAGTACATTACCTAAAGAAAATGTGGTGTGCTTGCTAGCTGTTTAAAAAGTGTTTATGGTGTGAAATAGTGTTTACCTATCGAAAGGTTTGGAGTCTGCATTTTTTAAGGCTCAATAGATATTGTTGGTGAGGTTAATTAGCATAAATTAGCATACATTACATAATTAAAACTAATAAGTGTTACCAATGACATATCTCGTGTCTGTAGCTTGAATGGTTCAAAATATACAGCCTAGTAGTTAATAAAAACGAATTACGCTAATTAGCATATGTAAAATCGATAACTGTTTCCTAATTCGAAGTAGGGATTGCCTAAACTGGTGTAAAAAAGTTGGTTTCGTGTCTAGCTCGAACGGTTCAAAAGATACAGCCAAATACTAAATGAACAGTAATTAAGCAAATTAGCATATGTAAAATAAATTACCATTTCATAATTTGCAGTGGGGAAAGCCTAAACGTGTGAAACAAAGTTGGTTTTGTGTCTATAGCTTGAATGGTTCAAAAAATACAGCCTAATTGCTAATTCATGCTAATTACGCAAATTAGCATATGTTAAATCGATAAACTTTTCCTAATTTGAAGGAGGGATAGCCTAAACTGGTAAAGCATAAGTTGGTTTCGTGTCTGTAGCTTGAATGGTTCAAGAGCTATAGCGTAATAGTATATTCACGCTAATTACGCAAAGTAGCATACGTAAAATCAATAAATCTGTCAGTACATTAAATGGAAACAGTCAAAACTCTTGAATGAGAATCAGTTTTATGTAGCTTGAACGGTTGAAAAGATACAGCCTAATGGCTAATTAATGCTAATTACGTAAATTAGCATATGTTAAATCGATAAACGTTTCCTAATTCGAAGTAGGGATGACCTAAACTGGTGTAAAAAAGTTGGTTTCGTGTCTGTAGCTCAAATGGTTCAAAAGATACAGCCTAATTGCTAATTCATGCTAATTACACAAATTAGCATACCTAAAATCGATAAACGTTTCCAAATTTGAAGTAGGGATAGCCTAATCTGGTGTAACAAACTTGGTTTTGTGTCTGTAGCTCGAACGGTTTAAAAGATACAACCTAACAGTTAATTTACACTAATTACGCAAATTTGCATATGTAAAACCAAGTACCGTTTCATAAATTGCATTGGGTATAGCCTTAATGTGTGAAACAAAGTTGGTTTGTCTGTAGCTTGAGCAGTTCAAAAGATACAGCCTAATAGTAAATTAACAGTAATCACACAAATTAGCATATGTAAAACTATTACCATTTCATAATTTGCAATGGGGAAAGCCTAAATGTGTGAAACAAAGTTGGTTTTGTGTATGTAGTTCGAACGGTTAAAAAAATACAGCCTAATTGCTAATTCAGGCTAATAATGCCAATTAGCATATGTAAAAATCGATAGCCTTTTCTTAATTTGCAGTGGGGATTGCCTAAACTGGTGTAAAAAAGTTGGTTTCGTGTCTGTAGCTCGAACGGTTCAAAAGGTACAGCCTAATAGTAAATTAACAGTAATTACGCAAATTAGCATATGTAAAATCAATTACTGTTTCTTATATATAATCAATTACTGATATCATTATATCCTTATTTATTCATTATTCTATTACAAGGGTTTTGTACTCTGAATGCTTGATCAATTACATAGACTGAAAGACTTGTCTCTCTCTGTCTCCAACTTATAAGGCCAGTGTCTTGTGTTCAGGGGCAGTGATGAATGGAATGTCGGCTGAGCAGGGCCTTGGCTCCTTTTAGCAGTAAGAGAAACAGGCCTCTGCCTGTGCCATAAAACCGCCATAAGAAACTGTTCTCTAGGAGGAAGCTCTTGAACAGCAGGGGGTTATTATTACTTAGATCCTACAGGTGAACAGAGCTCTATTCCTTATTGGGAAGAGCATAGTTAACTAAAGTCCCCATATAGTAATTGTCCAGATTGATATATCTCAGCCTTTGACCGGGTTGTCTGGGCAACCGACATTCTATGATTTTCTGTGCCTCCTAGAGCTATCTGAATGCAACCTTGCATTTTTAGACTACCTCATAGTGGCAACTATTCCTTATCTGTACATTCTGCAAATGCTAATTCGGTCATCTGTACTGTTGGAAGAGAATATAAGCTTGAAACTTGAAATGCATAATCAGAACAATCTGTCATGACGTTACTCTGCTAGTCTCTGTACTCATTATCTGTCATGTTGTGATGATTGTTCCCGTGAACTTATACTTATATAAGTTCACGTGAACTTATATAGAACTTATACGTGAGGGAACTGACTGGTTATCAACTGACGCATGTGATAAAATAGGTTTGCGTCACACACCTATTTTCTCACATGCATTAGTTGATAAAATAGGTTTGCGTCACACACCTATTTTATCACATGCATCACACCTATTTTATCAACTGACGCATGTGATAAAATAGGTGTGTGACGCAAACCCTTTTTGGGTCACATTAATCCCCTTGGTGGGTTGCAATAGCGGTGGTTGACGAACCCCTATGTGCCAAGCCAAGGCTGGTCCTAAATTAGAGAAAATTAAAACAATTCAAATCTGTTATATCCAAGATGCTTTAGGTGTGGATACCCAAGAGCTTTAGGTGAGGGGGCTAAAATATCTACACTGTTAACAGAAGTATGAATGATCGACCTTGAATGAGTGTTTTTTGTGTGAGCGAGTGTGCCAAAACATAAAATTTGTTTTATGAGAAACGAAGGATAACGTTTCTTTTTGGGGTATTATAGGAAAAAGTTATTTTTGCTACTTAGATGCAACTAGTCCTAGCCTGTACAGTCTTTGTCACTAGCTCTCTGATCTAGGTCTTATCCAGTCGCTTAAACACGGCACTAGAGTGGGTTCCCGTTAGATTAGAAATTGTACCTGGGCCACACGGTGGGGGTAATTTTTCTACATCTTTGAGATACAAAGGGTACACTCAGACCACCCAGACGAAATACAAACAGACACTTGTTCTGCAGTTTATCAAAACGGTGAAGCCATTTGGACAAATAAACCCGAGTTGTTGCAAATTATTCATCAATATATAAGCCAAGTAACTAATAATTATTTAAACTAAAAACATAGGTAGGGACGTGCCGGTCGTTTTCTGAGTAGAAAAATCTTCAAATTTTTATCCAATTTGAAAAACAAAAAAAAAACTCTGATTTTTTAATTTTGTTCAAGAAATGGAAACCCAAGATAAAAGCAAGATGGTGCCCCAGACGGTGAAAACCGAGAAGAAAGCCGAGAAGAAAGTCAAGACGCCTGCCGAAAACATGCTGAAACTCCATGGTAAGGAGGTGGTCGCATACATTACAGAATGGTGTGAAATGACAAAATTCAACGTTAACCCTTTTCCACCACAAGGCACTTTTGACCCTGTAATACTGACTGAGGTCCATGGAGCAATATCTCGCAGGATCCATGAACGAGGCCTCCTCAACAAAATAAAAACCAGGAAAATGTGGCTACCTATTGCCATATGAAGGGAAGAAGCTGAAAAGGCTAACACACAGGCAGCCATGTTATCCCCAGAGGATGAACTAGCCTGTGCAGCATTAGCCTTGGGGGTCACAGTAAACAGCCAGACCCCGACCATCGGCACACCAGCCTCCACCAGCATATGCACTACACCTTCCGCTCCTAGCTCCCTGCCTCCACCAGCATATACCGGCTTACCGACACCTACAGTCAAAGACGCCTCCCCCAGTCACGTGGATACCCCGGATGAAGACCTCATACAATTAACCCCGAAATGAACACATGACAAGTCCAGAAAACTTTCCACCGCCAGCTGCACGGATGACTCAGATGAAGACCTCATGGAACTAACTCCAAAACAAACACATAACCAGCTCAGAAAACTTTGTTACAAAATACTAGAAAATACATCAGCTGTCGGGGAGGAGCCTGCCTCAAGCAAAGATACCAGTCTTACGCTACCAGCACCCAGATCAACTGAAACGCGGGTGAGTGAGTGGTCAAATAAGGGTTACAATCCCAACCCACAGCGTCTACCTCAACCTGCAAGCGCGGCCCTCTGTGCGCGCCCATGGAGGTTGGCGCAGTCCGATTTGAATTTGGTTTCACAACATGTTGAGTTCAGAGATTTCGAAGAATCAGATGAAGAACAAGTCCTTGCACCTCTAGTATCGTTTCCAACAGCAACAGGAAGACCAACAGCCATTCAACGACCGTGGGGCCTGAAAGATTTAAAAGCCATGGCAGCTGACCTTCCCTCTGTCCACGAGGACGTCGAATTATGGATAAAAGAGGTAAATGAAAAAATTGATGGTATGATTCTTAGTTCAGAAGACATTGTTCCCCTGGCCAGAGCACTACTAGGCGCTGACTGGGAGAAGGTGGCAGCACACAGTGATTTGATAACCATGCGTGCACATGAACGAGACGCCAGCTATCAGATGGACGCCCTACGTAAAACCTTGAAAGATCTCTTTCCTCAGAAATACAGCATGGAAAAGATACAAAGTTGTATTATGAACCCTGATGAATCCCTGGTCGATTACATAGCCAGGAAAAGAAAAGCCTGGAAATCAGGGACCGGACTGGGCCCTGATAACCACGCACATGAGGTAATGTTTGGGCAGTTAGTATTAGCCGGTCTACCAGATGTAATTAAAAATTGGGTCATGAACTCTTGCATTGAATATGAAGCCGAAACAGTTGATGAACTCTCATTACACATTCAACATGCCATGAACCTTATTAATAAGGAAAAACAAGCTAGAAAAGACCGAAAAGAAAGAACCAAAATGACATTAATGGCATCTCAAATCAAAACTAATTAACACACCATATGTGCTGTACTCGAACACCCCAACCCAACCATTTCCCCTGCAGCGGCGTTGGCAATCCCCACAGCAGCCGTTTCAGCAGCTGCCTCAGCCTATGGTAAGCTACCAGCAGCCACCAGTACAAAATTTCCAGAACCCAAGACCCCTCCGGGTCAATGGGCACAGAACGATACACAGGTGGAGGGGCACCTCCAGTACAAGGACAGTTTATGGCAGAACCTGAAGAATGGAACCATTTTTATGGTTCGCATTGACGGTGTCCGGGATATCCCTCCGAAAATATACATTCACCTAAGACTTTAACATAACCTGCCTCTGTCACCACCAGACAACCCAATCACAAACCCAGAATAGAGCTGATTGTAGATGAAAAGCCAGTGACATTCCTGATCGACACCGGAGCCACTTCTTCCTGTGTTGATTGGGAAACACCCAAATTTCCTTTATCATTCAAAACACAAGCCGCAAGACGCTTCAGCGGGCCTGCTACCATTAACAGAGTCACAAAACCTTTGAATGTTAAATTGGCTTATGCAAACTAAATGCTACAATTCACTGCTCTCCAACTGGGTTAATCTGTTCATTTCCAGGGATCTCAACTGAACAATTTATAATATGTGTACAAGCATCGGTCTCTGACACAGTCTTCTGGCTAGAACGCCAAACATTGGTGATCACACAATGGGAAACTACAGTTAACGAAGGAATGTCAGTATACCGATGTGTTGTTAACACTGTTGACTCTGCAATTTATGAGAAGCACCTGGTCTCTACACAGTATGTGGTTTCAGAAATGCATCCTGAAGTGGAGAAAATCATCGAAGATGCGCTGAAGGGGGATGTCTGGTCGACAGGACCAAACGACGTGGGACTCATCCGCTCTGCTCCAAGTGTCTGCATCATTCTGAAACCCGACATGGACGGCCTTCGAGTGCAACAGTACCTGATATCTCCTGAAGGTGAGGCAGGAATTGAACCTACCTTTGAAGACTTGCGGCGACAAGATGTGCTCATCCCAATCATCAGCCCATACAACACTCCCCTCCTGCCAGTGAAGAAGATGGGCACAAGGAAGTATCGAATGGTTCAGGATCTACGACCTCTAAATGATGTGGTTCAGGCTGAGTTCCCAGTGGTACCTAACCCTGCCACCATTCTGTCTTCCATTCCAACAGACACAAAGTGGTACACCGTCATTGACCTGTGTTCAGTATTCTTCTCTATTCCTCTGCACCCAGATTCACAGCAATACTTTGCCTTCACCTATCGTGGCCAACAGTACACCTACACCAGACTGCCCCAAGGCTACTGTGAGTCTCCATCCATTTTCAACAGGGTGCTGGCTGCAGACCTGGCCGATGTCTGTTTGAAAGGGGGAAGCACCCTCATACAGTATGTTGACGACCTCCTACTGGCCTCACCTTCCGAAGAAACCTGTATCCAAGACACCATAATCTTTCTGCAAGCGTTGGAGAGAAAGGGTCACAAGGTCTCAAAGACAAAAGCACAGCTGGTCCGCCAGTGGGTAATGTACCTGGGTCACGTATTAGAAGGGGGTGAGAAAGGTCTCTCTACAAACCGTGTATCTGCTATCTCTGCCTGCCCACAGCCAAGGACACAGAAGGAGCTGGTAACGTTCCTGGGTATGATGGGGTACTGCAGGATGTGGACTCCAGAGTATGCCAGGTTGTCTCACACACTACGCGACCTGGACGTCGAGGACAGCAAACGCCTTGTCTGGCATGAGGACGCTCTGAGCTCCTTCACTGAACTGAATCTGGCTCTACAGCAAGCTCCAGCCCTGGGGTTGCCAGACTACACCAAACCCTTCGACCCCTACGCAGCAGAAAAGAGGGGGTTGCAATTGCAGTCCTGGTCCAGAAACACAATGGGGCCAACCGTCCGATCGCCTGGTACAGCTACAGGCTCGATCCAGTGGAGAGGGGAATGCCCACCTGCGACCAGGGCCTGGCAGCAGCAGCATTCACACTGAAGACCTCAGCAGGTCTGACCCAGGGGGATCAGATCACCCTGCATGTTACCCACAACGTTGCGGCCCTACTCGAACCAAGAACATAGCACGACAGCCCTGAGGCTATCCGGGTATGAGATTCTTTTAACAGCTCCAAATGTCACCATCAAACGATGCAACACGGTCAACCCAGCAGCCTGCATGGCCACAGAAGATGCAGAAGAACACCACTCTTGCCTTGACTACATCGCTAAAGAAACTAAACCCCGCCCTGACCTCCAGGATACTCCTCTCCCAGGAGCCAAACTGGAGTTCTTTGTGGATGGTTCCTCAACAAGGATGGCTAATGGGTCTGGACTACAGTCAGGGTATGCCGTCATCTCGATCGAACAGGGTGTCATTGAACAAGACTGCTTCCCGATTTCTCTGCTCAGAAAGTTGAACTTGTTGCACTAACTAGAGCTTGTGTTCTTGCTTCCCAGAAATCAGTGAACATCTATAGTGATTCCAGGTATGCCACCGGAGTAGCCAGTGATTTTGGCATCCTCTGGATGCGCCGGGGGTTCTTAACCTCAACTTGTACACGTATCACTAACTCTTCACAGGTCAGCGATTTGCTCAGTGCTATTATGCAGCCCTTGCAGCTAGCCATAATCAAATGTCCCGCGCATACAGGTGGTAATGACAGGGTGTCCGTAGGTAACTCCATAGCCGACGAAGCGGCAAAAGAGGCTGCACAAATGCCTTTAATTGCTGCCGTAACTCGTTCTGCTACTAAACATGTCAATTTGTGTCCAGGTTACACTGCCAACCATATCCGTGAAGTACAGACCTCTGTCGCCAAGGCTTCTGCCCAGTCTTTCCTGAGTGGCACACACTGCACCTCAACACTTCCACCACTCACCCACACACTCCAGCAACACATTTTGGGGAACACAAAGTCCAAAGGGGGAAGGATAGATCCAGCAGGGACCTTAGCGGGAGGATACGACAATGTGCAGGGACAGAGGTACACCTGAATTGCAATAACATCCCAGGCATGAAGGCAGAATGTCTGACCCTGGATATCCAGGGGTTTCCAACAGGGGCAAACTGTATAGCAGGAGGACTGAAGTTAGTTACTAACAAGGAATGGCTCCCACAAGGGTTTTCCTCTAAAGTCTTCTCCTCTAAGGTCTTTGTCAATACACCTTACACTCATATATTTTCCAGTACAATCATTAGGGAAAGTGGAGGCTGTCTTTCTTACACATTACAACTCGACAAAAGGCTGGAACTCCCTCATAGGTTTTATGCTGTATGCATGTTCTTCATTATTACTACCTCAGGAAAGGAACTAATCAAGAACAGGTTGCTCTCATTGGTTGAGGTGTCCAGGTGTGATGGTCCACCATCTGTAGGGACCGGGTGGTCCATAGGAGAAAAGGGAGGACCAACTCTCGTCCCGCCCTTGGCACAACCCAATTTAGACCAGAGGTAAGAAGTAGACAAACTATCTCTCCTCCATTAGTGAACCATACTGTTTGCAGGGGAGACAGGATAGCCCGTATAGAATGTTTGTTTATCCTAGGGTCTTCTGCGACTGTAGTGAGTCTCTTATCTGCTTCACCAAAATCTTCTGCCCAAATGTGTAAAACAGCTTTGTGGGACCAGGAAAAGAAGGAAGCAGTTACAGGCAACGATTGCCCAGAGAGAGTAATGATAACCCATGTGCCCATAAGATATGAAGTTAGAATTGTATTCTCTGTAATTAACCCATCCACATTAACCATTGGGACTGTGTTCTACTGTACTTTCTCCATCCCTGAAGGAGCTCCAAAACCAGAGAATCGGGTGATACGCCCAGGCCATCAGGTGGTAGTGGTAAACTGTAACAGACCCAAGGTAACCGACACACACCATGATTCACCCAAAGCGGTTGGTCACAACTCTCCGCCAGCCTCTCATTCTGTTCAGGATCATGCTGTTAAAGGCAGGACCAGTAACCTATATAGCCAATCCTGTCTCCATCAAGAAAGGGAAATGCATAATATATGGGCTAATACCACGCAGTTCCACATGGGGTGTGCCCCTTATGTCTGTTCCAATCTCTGACTGTGACACGTGTGCTTTATTGTTTCCCAATAGTACCCAGCCGGACAGTAAATGTGGGCCAAGTCCAATGGTGAAAGATAACATCGGACGCGGGGAGATATACAACCTGTGCTACTCTTGCAAAAGAAAGGCTGTCCCGGTAACTGTGAATGCCCCGAAAACTCTGATGTGGTGTATACACCGAGAAGGCGCAGGGTCAGTGCTCTTAGGACACTCGCACTATCACACGGTCATAGGTATGGTAGCAAACATTCCCACTTCCCCGACATTTACCAGATCAAATTCATCCTTAAGATGTGTAAAGGATGGAACAGCCACTTTACTTGTCCTACTATCTGTAGCCGCTACCTGTGACATAGCTGCCTTAGAAGGTACTTATTGGGTGTGTGGTACCCAGGCTTATGATTTTCTACCTAATAACTGGGCTGGCACTTGTGGATTGGCATACGTCATTCTGGCAATGCAAGTCCCAGATTCTTTCCCTGTTGTTGTCAATAGTAGCCAGCGGCCAACACGTGACCTATCCTGGCTGACCCATAAGCAGACCTGGGGCTCTCGAACGATGGGCATGCTATTGCCCATGTACGGTATGATGCAGTCCTTGGGTCAGGTGTGTGATTTAGCTTTGGAAGTAGAACATCTTGCTAATGTGACCGCTAGGGCCAGTAATCTGATCTCTGAGGAGCTGGGAGCTGTACGCTTGCTTGCTCTGCAGAACAGGGCAGCCTTAGACTATTTATTGGCCTCCCAGGGAGGAACCTGTGCTCTGATAGGACAGGAATGCTGTACATTTATACTTAATAACAACTCCACTGTTTCTGACCTAGTTAATAAAATGATTCAAGTTTCCCACCAGGCCCACAATGATAACATAAAAGGACCGCTTTTCTGGATAGCTAGGCTATGGGGTCAGTATTGCTGGGTAGTCTTTTAATGGATTGGTATAGTCATTATAGTCATAGTCAGGGGCGAAAATGTGATATCGAGATTGGAGGGGACAATTACATAAAATTTTCTCAACAACAATTTTTGAGGGGGACACCAAAAGTAGTGCTGTAATACTGTTTTAGTTTGCACCATCGGTTTGCTTGCTACTGTAGTTCTGCAAATTAATCTATTGTACTGCGAACCCTACCAACATAAAACAAACTGACTGGATGAACCCCACGTTAGCTACGTGCATTGAGTACCTTTCAGAAGGTAGACACGAACACTGTCACCTTGCCAGCTAAGGAACTCTACTTACACTGCACTGCAAGCTTCTCTCATTGACTCGAATTCAAACAGTTGCAAAAGCTGGATGATGTTACTGTAGCTTGCTAGCAAACATCAGCTAACCGCTAGCTAACATAACGAGTGACCTGTCATTCAATGCAGAGAAAATGAAGGCTGGTGACGGTTAGAAATGTTTTTTTATAGTATTGAGTGGTAGAAGTAAAGAAATGTCTAACATCCTTTGTTTGAACTACTTACTGAAAGTCAGCCACCAACGACAGACTGTCAGATTCCCACATACTGCACTGTACCTGAACGATGTGCCACTACTGAGGGCTGGGGGGCAGTGGATCAAACCATTGTGAGGCAAAGGGTGGTGGTGTCGCAATTTTTTGAAACTTAAACCCGCTATTAAGTGTCTACATTCAGCACAAGTGTTTCATTGCGTCTTACTACTTTTATTGAAATTAAATAGTTATGTTTACATTTATATACAGTGGATATAAAAAGTCTACACACCCCTGTTAAAATGCCAGGTTCTTGTGATGTAAAAGAATGAGACAAAGATAAATCTTGTCAGAACTTTTTCCACCTTTAATGTGACCTATAACGTGAACAATTCAATTGAAAGTCAAACTGAAATCGTTGAGGGGGAAAAATAAAAAATAAAAACTCACAATAACCTGGTTGCATAAGTGTGCATACCCTTAAACTAATACTTTGTTGAAGCAACTTTTGATTTTATTACAGCACTCAGTCTTTTTGGGTAAGAGTCTATTAGCATGGCACATCTTGACGTGGCAATATTTGCCCACTCTTCTTTGCAAAAGTGCTCCAAATCTGTCAGATTGTGAGGACTTCTCCTGTGCACAGCCCTCTTCAGATCACCCCACAGATGTTCAATTGGATTCAGGTCTGGGCTATGGCTGGGCCATTCCAAAACGTTAATCTTCTTCTGGTGAAGCCATGCTTTTGTGGATTTGGATGTGTGCTTTGGGTCATTGTCATGCTGATAGGTGAACTTCATCTTCAGCTTTCTAACGGACGCCTGAAGGTTTTGTGCCAAAATTGCCTGGTATTTGGAATTGTTCATAATTCCCTCCACCCTGACTAAGGCCCCGGCTCCAGCTGAAGAAAAACAGCCCCAAAGCATGATGCTGCCACTACCATGCTTCACTGTGGGTATGGTGTTCTTTGGGTGATGTGCAGTGTTGTTTTTGCGCCAAACATACCTTTTGGAATTATGGCCAAAAAGCTCAACCTTGGTTTCATCAAACCATAACACATTTTCCCACGTGCTTTTGGGGGACTTGATGTTTGTTTTTGCAAACTTCAGTAGGGCTTGGATGTTTTTCTTTGTAAGAAAAGGCTTCCGTCTTGCCACCCTACCGCATACCCATTCATATGAAGAATATGGGAGATTGTTGTCACATGTAGCACACAGCCAGTACTTGCCAGAAATTCCTGCAGTTCCTTTAATGTTGCTGTAGGCCTCTTGGAAGCCTCCCTGACCAGTTTTCTTCTCGTCTTTTCATCAATTTTGGAGGGACGTCCAGTTCTTTGTAATGTCTCTGTTGTGCCATATTTTCTCCACTTGATGATGACTGTCTTCAC
>JACXGI010004462.1:40073-53821 GCA_016801175.1 Esox masquinongy | reverse complement strand
CATCTGTTTCAGGTTATTCAGATAGAATCCTGCCTGTTCAGGCCCATCTGTTTCAGGTTATTCAGATAGAATCCTGCCTGTTCAGGCCCATCTGTTTCAGGTTATTCAGATAGAATCCTGCCTGTTCAGGCCCATCTGGTTCTTTTTCTCACAAGGAATACCACCTCTAGTTGTGTTTAGCTGGCTTTGACACATGTCAATAAATAAAGTCATTAAATCTGGAGGTAGTGTAGTCTGTGCTACTGTGTCTGTCACCTGTCTTCAGCTCCTGGGTCTGTGCGGGAAGTGAGTCAAACCTGCGCGCTCCCACACTCATCAGTTTCTCTATCCTCTCAGAGGTTATGTCCAGTGGACTGGGGAGCTTCTCACACACCATGGCTGAGCCATTAGGTTAAGGAAGCACACACTCACAGGCATGAACTGGCACACCAAGACCCCACCCATCACGCCCTGCCCTCCCCCTGCACACTCCCCCAGACTTAGGATACAGAGGACTGCCTTTGAGACGGGGAGCCACTGGCCGCAGATGGCAGAGAGGAGGACTTTGGGGTCAGAGTGACGGGAGTCCCTGGCCATCACTTTTACACCCAGCGACAGCATCATCTTCTCCACCTTATCCTGGTCTCTGATAGGGGAAAGTGAGAGAGTGATAGAGAGAGAAAAAGGGTTAGAGAAAGGCGAAGGAGGGAGGGAGACATGGTACACGTCATCATTTACACATCAGCATTTTTTCCAAATATTTGAATTAAACACAAAAATAAACAGAAAGTGAATTATAAGGAAATTAGGACATAATAAAACACAGTACAGATACCACAGACAATAAATAAAAATAACAATACAAAGACTCACTAATGTCAGCATTACTGAATATGAAGGGTATTTAAAAATTCATTGAGCCATAACCTGGTTGAAGGTTCTTCAGTCTTTTTCCTTGTTTTTCTCCAAAATGAGTCTATATGAAATAACTTGTCGATGGTGTGTTATCAGACATCCATGACCTTCTAAGACTCCCAAGATAGTCAGTCTAGATTTGACTGAGCAAGTATGAATATATTACAAACTATCCTCCCAATCTAACATTTCAGAGCCCAGTTCCTCCACTTGCAAAAGCTTAAAAATATTCTGGGGAGGAAGGGCTTATTGATTGAAATGTTCGATATACAGGATATATGTTTGCTTGATATTAGGCACATTCGGAAGCATCTATCAAACATTAAGGATCTATATGTGGGAAGGTGTTTACTTACAGTACATAATATTTATTCTGTAGGCATCTGAACAAGCTACAGTATTTCTAGTCATAGAAAGTCGTAGTTTCCCCGTTTGATAAAAGCAGACACATCCTCTATGGTGTTGATAAGCACCCTCCACTGGAACAAATTGCTAAATACTGTTAACCTTGACACTTGATTTAATCACACCTCACTTCTTCAAAAACAAATTAAACAAGGTGGTATCTAATTAATGCAACTGCTGAATTTGACAAAATTATTCAAATATGTGTCTCACAGGACTTTCTATAATTTAATGATAATTACCTTGTTTATATTGTTTATTTATTTTCATATTTCACAGAATTTACATGGATCCGCGTGCTGTCTTGTCCTCTGGGATTTTGATTCTTTCGACCAGGTCATCATTGAAAATGAGAAAAGGTTGTGAACTAACCCGGTTCAATAAAAAGAATGAATCCCCACTTCTCCCGGCAATCAAAAACATTATTAAGGTTGGAAAAAGCAAATGAGAAGTTCCTTGCTATCACTGTGCTATGTACTCTATGATGAGATCATGGCTATATTATCAAGATAAAATAAGACTGTATGCATAGGGGCAGAAGTAAAATAGCTTAAAAGAGCCAAACCACCCTCCAATTTGGACTTACAAAGGTGCTGTTTACATACTAGGTGTAAATTGACAACAGATTCACATTTTCTATAAGAGGACTTGGTTATGTAAAGCAATATTCTGGTATAGGTAAAGCATGGTAAAACATGTTTTCACGTTCATACATAAAATACCAGCAAAATACAGCAGCGAATGTGACGGCAGGAGGAAACTTTTTCCATACTGGCAGTATTGTCGGATGGGGAGCCCCCGCCCCCCCAGTTTACTGTCAATAATATCTGGCAACCTTGCATACAGGACCACACCGGTCCTGACGTCGCCGAGATGAGTGATGTTGGAAAAAACCCCAAGCATGTCAAAATAACTCAATAAAACTAGTATTTAAGTCATTAACAATATAAATATAGCAGCAGCATAGCCTAGTACAGCTGGAGTTGAGAGAGGGAGATGAACGATGTGGCGTCAGGGCAAGGATGGAGAAAAAAACGACGTGACTAGGCTATAATATACAGGCCTACAGCTCTGATGCGTTTTTAATGCAAGTCAAATTAACAGGAACATAGGATAACAACAGAAAAAGACAACAATAATATTGACTGTGATTACTTATAAAGCTGATGAGTGATTTCATATTTTTTCATGTGATGCCTAGATCCTCTTAATAAACATAGAGCCAAGGGTCTTGACGCTCAATGGCTAAATGTTTTCGGGTGGCTCAGACATAATCAAGAGGGAGTTATATGCTCTGTATGCTAGACGCATTGCAGAGCCAATGTGATTGGGGGCTTATTAAACAGCCAAGCAGAAACTATAGGCTGGTTGCACTTAAATCCTATAAAATGTCTACTAGTCATCGACAGGCAGAGGAGATCAAAAAAACGAGAGGGTAAAAACCTACATGTTTAAAAAAAAGATAAAAGATAAAATATGTTACATGTTTATACGTAAAGAAAGAATATATATGTAAATAATATATATAGTGCTTGCATAGTATTAGCTGTTCAAGTGGACATGGACAACAGGGCAGATTTAACACTGTAATAGTTGTCTTTTTTTCAAGTGTGTAGCCAGATATTATATAAAGTATATGAAAGGGATGTCCAGTAGAGCGCGGGGGGCTGGGGTATCACCTTTGCCTAATTTTGAGCCATGAAAACCCCTGGTAAGGTGTACAGCTTTGCAACGTCAAACCCCAGATAAGTGAATTTCCATAAGAAAATACACTTCACACAAACAATATCTTCGGAGATATTTTACAAAGGTGCTGCAACCAGGGAAAAACAACACAACCATCTATAAAGAGAAATAAGATCAGAGATAACCATCATGTTATCAGAGATAACCATCATGTTATCAGACATAACAGTGCAACCCCTTACCGTCGGGTGACAACAGCATCATATAAACTCCAGATGTTGTCCAGGACAAGCTGAACAAAAAGAGGCTTCTTTCCCTTTGCCTGTAAGAAGAAAAAAAACACAGCGATAAATAGAGCTTACAGATTCATTCAAACCCTTTGCTTTTTTTCTAGACTGATAATAACTTATCGGCAGTATTTTATTTCACTTTTGTGTTAATAGCTGGCTGGACCAAAATATTGGTTGTTATTATGAAAGCTCTGAGGTGCATTGACTGGACACACACACAAAAGTGCATAGGGGCAGGCACACGCAAGCACACACACACACACACGCACACGCACACGCACACGCACACGCACAGTCTAACCTTCAGTCTCTCCCATTGATTTCCAGTCTCTAGAAAGTGGATAACAAAGCTTTTAGCGTATTTGTGTCTAGCCAGTAGCCCGTTCTTTCAGAGAAATGGAGGACAACATGCAACTTCCAAACGGCGCTCTTAAAAAAAGCACTATTTTTGACATAGAACGCTGCATTGAGTACCATGAAGGTTTGACTCCATATTATATATTTACACCATGTCCGACATCTGGTTCAAAAGTCATATTGGTGTTGGAGCATTTTTAGAAAGCACATGGTTTTACAGTATTTATGCTCGAGTGTTGAGTGTTAAAGGATGACCGATTATGATTTTCAATGCCAATATCGATAATAATTATCGGGAGAACAAAACAGCTGATACCGAATAATCAGACGATTATAATACACATTTTGAAACACTAACAATTAAAACAATACTGAATAAGCAATGAACACTTTTAATGTCATTTCTAAACATATTAAATAAAAAAAATCGATTATCTCTCAAATAAGTAATGAAATATATTCAATTTGGTTTAAATAATGCAAAACAAATTGCAAAAACAAATGGCTTGGACCTGAAGTAAAAGTAAAATTTGTCTCGCGTGTATTTGATCTAAAAAACATTTGGTTGGTGTTTCAGAGTTAATAAGTTGCGCATCTTGACAGCTGACCAGTTAATGACCAATCAGTTTTGATGTGGAAAGGTGGTTGGGCAGTACCCGCATCTCCGGTTTAATTACCAGGAAGCGCTTTTCTGGTGCCTGACATAAACAGAGTAGGCAAACCTTTATATTCCATAGGAAATGGAAGTATGTGTGTGTCTCAAGTGTCATGGGCTTTGTGTGCTGTTTGTATTCTTGAGTGTCCATGCAGATTAAGACCTGCGCAATTTTGGAATCATATTTGATTGAAGAATTGATTTTTGGCTTCAAATGAAGCATTTAAAATGTGAGCGTCTGTGAGCCAGCGTAGATGTTCCCGAGCAGATACGCCATCTGTCTACAGTGGTGGAAATATTCCATTGATCAGTCTAATGACTGATTAGATCATTGATCAGTCTGAGAATGGTGACGTGTGACCGTGTCAATGGTCATTAGGTTCGTCTTTCCCAGAGTCCCGCTGTGTGACCAAACAAATGAACCAAATGAAACATGCTGAAAATAGAGTAGATGTAACCGTGCGTGACAACGTCTCAGCTGGATGTCAGTAATGAACATAAGGACCATCCAAGGCCAACCCATAACGACTAGCCCCGGACAGGGAACATACAGTGGATATTAAAAGTCTACACACCCCTGTTAAAATGCCAGGTTCTTGTGATGTAAAAGAATGAGACAAAGATAAATCATGTCAGAACTTTTTCCACCTTTAATGTGACCTATAACGTGAACAATTCAATTGAAAAACAAACTGAAATCTTTGAGGGGGAAAAATAAGAAACTAACTGGTTGCATAAGTGTACACACCCTTAAACTAATACTTTGCTGAAGCACCTTTTGATTTTACTACAGCACTCAGTCTTTTTGGGTAGGAGTCTATTAGCATGGCACATCTTGACATGGCAATATTTGCCCACTCTTCTTTGCAAAAGTTCTCCAAATCTGTCAGATTGCGAGGACATCTCCTGTGCACAGCCCTCTTCAGGTCACCCCACAGATGTTCAATTGGATTCAGGTCTGGGCTCTGGCTGGGCCATTCTAAAACGTTAATCTTCTTCTGGTGAAGCCATGCTTTTGTGGATTTGGATGTGTGCTTTGAGTCGTTGACGTGCTGAAAGGTGAACTTCCTCTTCATCTTCATCTTTCTAATGATTGCCTGAAGGTTTTTTGCCAAAATTGCCTGGTATGTGCAACGGTTCATAATTCCCTCCACCCTGACTAAGGCCCCGGTTCCAGCGGAAGAAAAACAGCCCCAAAGCATGATGCTGCCACCACCATGCTTGACTGTGGGTACGGTGTTCTTTGGATGATGTGCAGTGTTGTTTTTGCGCCAAACATACCTTTTGGAATTATAGCCAAAAAGTTCAACCTTGGTTTCATCAGACCATAACCCACATGCTTTTGGGGGACTTGATGTTTGTTTTTGCAAACTTCAGCCAGGCTTGGATGTTTTTCTTTGTAAGAAAAGGCTTCTGTCTTGCCACCCTACCCCATAGCCCATTCATATGAAGAATACGGGAGATTGTTGTCACATGTAGCACACAGCCAGTACTTGCCAGAAATTCCTGCAGTTACTTTAATGTTGCTGTAGGCCTCTTGGAAGCCTCCCTGACCAGTTTTCTTCTCGTCTTTTCATCAATTTTGGAGGGACTTCCAGTTCTTGGTAATGTCTCTGTTGTGCCATATTTTCTCCACTTCATGATGACTGTCTTCAATGTGTTCCATGGTATATCTAATGCTTTGGAAATTCTTTTGTACCCTTCTCCTGACTAATATCTTTCAACAATGAGATCCCTCTGATGCTTTGGAAGCTCTCTGCGGACCATGGCTTTTGCTCTGAGATGCAACTAAGAAAATGTCAGGAAAATCCTACTAGAACAGCTGAACTTTAAACGATGGCAGGTGTGTAATGACTTCTATTTAACATGAGTTTGAATGTGATTGGTTAATTCTGAACACAGCCACATCCCCAGTTATAAGAGGGTGTGCAAACTTATGCAACCAGGTAATTGTAAGGTTTTTATTTTTCATTTTTCCCCCTCGAAGATTTCAGTTTGTTTTCAATTGAATTGTTCACATTAAAAGTGGAAAAAGTTCTGACATGACTTATCTTTGTCTCATTCTTTTACATCACAAAAACCTGGCATTTTCACAGGGGTGTGTAGACTTTTTATATCCAATGTACATACACAGGCTACAAGAAGCTGGAGGCTAATAACTAATGTAGCCAGAAGGGTCAGAAGCTAGTGTTCATCTGTGTGGGACTCATCCACGTGGGGGCGGGGCTGTGGTAGTGTAGAGTCCATTAGCACTAAGCAACACTTAGTCTGTATGGCCAGTCCAAATACCTGTACTTGCATTTTAAACAGCACTCTGGGTGATTTCAAAAATAGAACGTTTTGTGCAATTAGAAAACTTAAGTGTGATATCCATGTCAGCTTTTAGTACTAATTTTTGGTTCTTTATCTACTGTATAGTAGGAATTTGCTGCATACAATTGTGAAGAATTCCCCTTTCAGGCCCAAGAGTGTTTGACCACAGGCTATAACCAGATAAGTGAAAGCGTTGTGGAAATCAAGGCATAAATTGCGGGAAACAACCCAATTGTGCTTTATAAGAAGCCTTCTCAGTATGTGAGCTCAAGAGTCGACATTTGATTTGTGTATAACCCTGTTTCCCAAAAAGTTGGGATGCTGGGTAAAATGTAAAGAAAAACATAATGCAATGTGCAAATCACTTTTCAACTTTTTTGAAAAGTGTTGCTGGCATCAAATCCAAAAAGGGCATGTTTTTTTCCAAAAACAACAGCATTTCTCAGTTTCAATATTTGATATGTTGTCTGTGTACTATTTTCAATTAAACACAGGGATAAAAGATTTGCACATCATTACTTTCCATTTTTATTTTACGCAGCGTCCCAACATTTTTTGGAAACGGGGTTATATAATCTATTTACTGAGAAGGATGGGCTTAATAGCATGTAGTACAGTTAGTGAACAGCATGTGGTTCTAAGGACACCATCTTACATGAGCTCCCTTCATAATCTTCTTGGCTTTAGCGTGGAGGTAGAAGTCTCCCCAGAGGGTCTTTCGTAGCACCTCTCCTCTGATGCCCATCCTCTGGCTATAGATACAGGCAAACTGCTGGATGCTGGGGGGAAAAAGCACAAGAAAAGATCTGGAAATAACCAACAACAAAAAGCTAAACACCGTAGTCATGTATTGACATTTTCCACCATTATGCTTTTTTGTCTTTGATTTTAGTTTAACAGGGACCTTCACAGACAACAGCCACCCTTGAAAATTTGAAGTCTACGCCTAGTTCAGTGTACTGGTGCTTTCAGGCATCGGCAACTGAAGTCTAGTTTTGTAGGTGATGAAAGGAAGACAGAATTTCAATGGGTCTCAGTCAATGCGGCATTTAGCACACTTTCCACTGAATAAAAGATAATTGGCTTGTGTATAAATACAGGAGCCACTGCTGCCCTTAAAACTATGTCTCGTTTCTCATGTACCTATATAAAACAGGCAAACTAATAACAGTAGCAAGAAGTAGAACATTAAAGACTGACATGATCAGTGGAGGGATGTGAAAATGTACAATCTGGTCAGAAGAAACTAGCATAATACTTTTTTGACTTGTTTAGTCTTAGTTATGTAAACAACAACTATAGTTCACTCCCAAATCATTGCCATTTTGCATTGTACATAGAACGAAGCCATGCAGAATAATATCCTATTTTCCATGTTTTTTTGCACTCAGCATCCAGAACCTGCCACTGAGTACAGACATGGCAACAGCCCCACCTGGTGGACATTTATAAAAACACCCACAATCTGTAGTGGACTTCTGAGTTTGACTTGTTTAGTCTTTGTTACGTGAATAGCAGCTTCAGTTCACTTCCAAATCATTGCTATTTTACTCCGTACATGTGGTGACGTCACGCAGAAACATACCCTATTTTCTACTCAGGTTTTAGAACGTGTGACGATAACACAACATCCCCACCTGGTGGACATGTAAAGATCACCCACACAATAGAGGTCTTTGCAGGTACTGAGTTGACTTGTCCCAAGCAAGCACTTCAGAAATCTGGCCAATATAGTCAGGTGGCACGAAGGACACCATGACTAAAGAAAGCCCACCATCATTTGTTTTGTTGAAAACCTGATGGGATTCTGTAGCCATATGGCTAAATGTACGAATTTGTTTCAAAGCCACTGCCTCATTTACGAAGACCAAAAACAATTTGGGCTTATTCCATTTGTGTGTTCTAAGTAGGTTCCTAACATATATTATTATGCTTCAATTGACAGAAACATGTAACTGACTTGCTTGCACACTGACACACAAGAGAGGCCAGGTTCACTCTGTGTTTAAGGTAGTCCTTCACATATGAAGAGGGGCCATATGTCATTCTTACCAACAGAATGTAAGCTCTCATATGGGGTTGAAAGTAAGTTCTGATCACATGAGGTTCAGCAGCACATGAGGTTCAGCAGCAATTAACAGAAACCTGTGGCTGACGAATGAGTTTGTCGAACAACTTACTAAACTGTAAATTCCTCTAAACTATACCTCAAAAATAACCAGACATCAGAAATCTAATTCTCAGACACATTTTCATTTTAACTGAGTTTCGAAAGATGCATGATTAGGTGCAAGTTGTTCCATCCTGGAATATTGTCCTACATATTGCTTACAGAAATGTAATGCATATAAGGTCCTTACAGCCATATCATTCATTAGTATCTTGTCAAAAGGGATAAAAAAAACATTTCAAAATACCTGACCTCTGATGTCCTGTAAAAACTGAAATAAAAATCTGAATGAAACAGTGATGAACTGTTCCCAGTAACAAAGGCTCAACATGTTGCTCCAGTGGGCACTACTAAGTAACCCAGGACCCACCTGAAGCCCCACCCATCTGTGGCGCTGGCAAAGACCACATTCCCCTGGTCTGGAGAGAAGTACAGCTGGGAGTCGTCTGAATCTTCCAGCCCAGCACTCCAGTCATACACCTGCTCTGACCCAGGGCACTCCGTAGGATCAATGTCCTCCTTGTCCTTCTCCTTGTCTTTATCTGCCCGCTCCTTTAGCACTTTGGACGTAAACAGAGAGCCAGTCACTGCGTTCACCTGTGAGAAGGGGAAATGGAACAAAAACACTTTGGAATTCATTCCATTTCTCTAATAAGAACTATATATATTCCACACGTCATTGTTATAAACATTTTGTGACTGTAAACACAGTCAATTCAATTTAATTCAAATTAGTTAAACTTCCCCCTGAGGGGCAACTCATTCTGTAAAGCGTAAAGGGGCATTGTTTACAAGACTAAACTAAAAAACATAACAAGACTTGTTTCCTCATCTTTTCTCTTACTGAACAATACCGGAATAGTATTAGATGGTCCAGGGTGGTTTAGGGTGGGGAGGACTGTATTTGAGTGTCAAAAGCAAATATAAAGAGACTAAAAGTCAGTGCAAGCTAATAGACGAACTGGCAAGAAAGTTTAAATGGGGAATATCTCAGATACTCTGACCAATCATGCAGAAAAAAATATTTGAAACATTAACTTAAAACATTTAGTGTAGATGTCTTCTGGTCATTTATGCTTGTAGTTATGCTAGTAGTACAGTAAACATTGTACATATGGCCCTTAAAAATGGGCAAGTCCTTAGGGGTTTGGAAGTCACCTGTTCTAAAATCTTCTGCAGGTGTGTGTAGGCTTCCTGAGAGGTAAACTTGAGCTCCATGATGAGTCGGTCCATCTTGTTAATCACCAGCACTGGCCTGATGTTTTCCAGCCACGCCTGACGTAGCACTGCCTGGGTCTACACACACAGACCAGAGGGCATGAGCGCATGCACACACACACACACACACACACACACACACACACACACACACACACACACACACACAAACCCAAGATAAAAATCATCAAAACAATGATAGACTGAGTAATTGATGGAGTCATGTCAACAAACAGAAATGAAATGGTCTTGAAGTTGAGAAAGTAGTATACCCACAAAAATTCAATAAAAAAAGAGAAATGATACAGTGATAAAATGAAGTGGAGCTGAGCTGGGTGCCCCATTTCTAGTCAAATGAACACTGCTTCACTGTGAACCAGCGAGACTGTGGCTACTTTTAAGCAGGACTTCAAAAAGGAGACAGGTTTCCATTTCGGATGCACTATTGTCTGTACTAAACTTACCTGTGGACAGACTCCCTCCACAGCATCTACCATGATGATGGCCCCGTCACACAGTCTAACAGCGGTGGACACCTCAGAGGAGAAGTCGACATGGCCAGGAGAGTCGATCAAGTTTATCAGGTAGTCCTTCTCCTCTGACACACACACACACACACACACACACACACACACACACACACACACACACACACACACACACAAGGCATTACACATGAGTCATTTCTGCAGCACCCAGTCAGTTGGTCACTTAACAGGACTCCTGCTGTCTTACCTGCAGCGTAGTGCAGTGAGATCGCGCTGGACTTCATTGTAATTCCTCGGATCTGCTCATCCTCTCGGCTGTCCAGGTACCTCAGCTAAGACATAACAACAAATCACAGATGCATGATCAATCCATGGTAAGAAGGAATCAATAACAACGTTTGGCAACAGTCAGTATGTGACAAAGATAATAACACTACTGATGATTGAGACTGAGATATACTAACCTTTCCAGCTAAGCGACTTGATATAATGCCATTGCTTGCCACCAAGCAATCAGCCAGTGTTGTTTTGCCTGCAAACAGAGACCTGGAAGTTAAGGACATGAACGGATGCCAGAACTTCATCATTGCCATGTACAATATCTTGTGTAACATTCTAAATAATGATGTAAAGGGCACATATTTTAAAAAATATACTGTATAGGGAATGGAACCTACCATGGTCCACATGAGCTAGAATGCACAGGTTCCTGATATTGGCAGGATTCTTCTGTAGTGCTTTAATCTTATCCAAAGTCGTGTGTCCCATGTTTGCCTGTTAACAACACCTGGCCAGGAAACAAACGTTAGGATATAACCTCAACAACTCATGTCACCATTACTTGGTTAGCTACTAACAGCAACACATACACATACTGATAACAAGACAGCAAAGCCCTACATTCTAAAGGACAACAATTAGAAAAGGTAACGTGCGTGTTATTAAGCTGTAACTAAAGTCTGCTTACATTTTGCTGCACTCAGCTAGCTATACAAATTGACACAAGTTGCCAGATAACTAAACCAGCGAACGTTAGCTCGCTAACATGTTGATGTTTGTATTTGGATAACAATGTTAACATGGTTTCTTAGTAAATTAATATACAACGTATTTAAACACATGATACATAATCTACAATGAATTCCCATATTAGAGGAAATCTCACAATTATGCCAGAAAAGTCCCATACAAAACAAACGTGGAGATCTACACTCACGTTGTTTTCCCGGAAGTATACGTTTTACGTTGACGCTACTGTTTTAATGACGAAGTACGCTACGTCGTTACTAGGAAGCTTAGCAGTTGCTCAGGAAACGTGTTGCTTCCATAGAAACAGAAGTGCACACTAACAGAATTGCACTGTCTGTTGGGGATTGCGGGGAAAGAGCCAAGACATAGACTCTCACTCAAAGACATGAAACGTCTATGCATATGTGAGATCTGCAGCTGTGGGTAAGGATTTATTGATATATCATAGTGTGAAAGGTATATGACATCAATGAGATCGACCTCACTTGCTACACATATGTCAATAATTCATTGTCGTACGTTAATTAATTTAGGGCTGACCAACGTAAATCCATTCACAAGCATGTTGTCACGCCAAAAATTACTTTACTTTCAGTATATTTAGTACCTCGTACTTCACTGTACTGTAGCTTTGCAAACGTAGCTAGTGTGCGTTAGTGTTCACATAAACATGTCTGTTGATACCACTGTAGCTGTGATACATATTTGCTGTGAATCAGTAGTAGACTGTCTCCATCCGTTTCTTTTTTCTTTGAAATCTGAAGTTCGGAGGGTCAGTGCATTGTAAAGCGTCACAAATTGACTGACACTTGACTAATCCACCTTCTGCGGGGGAAAAAAAATATTAAAGCAATTGTGGCAAAGGCTAGGTTTGGAACAATTAAATATTGGCCGACAAAACATAATGTGCCGCAAAGCTTGATTACATTTTTTTTGTCATTTTTTTTATTTCATGATTAACTGTGCCATACTAACATTACGCAAAAGCACTGTATTACACTCCCTGGATGGGTAAAGATATGGGCCTTGGTTACATATGTGACAACCACCCACTGTATTGCATTTTCTATTGTCTTGAAACTATGAATAGCCTTCTTCAGTGTAGAATTTATGGTTAAATGTTTGGTTTTATGGTCATATAATGTTTGTACAGTAACTGTACAAACATTATATGACTATATATCTATATATATCTATATCTATCTATCTATCTATCTATCTATCTATCTATCTATATATATATATATATATATATATATATATATATATATATATATATATTCTGAATCTGACCATGAGAATGAAATGTGCTATTGTGGTTGGTAATACTGTATACATAAATAAACAGATACATCATATCGACCTTAACTGTCGTTGTGTGTTTGTGATGAAATCCAAGTTTAGCATTTTAACATTTTACACCAAGTTTAACATTTTGATCTCATTATAAGTATTGTAATTAAATGTTTACACCAAGCCTTATTGTTTCCATTCTGTAAAAGACAGAGTTCGGATAACTGGTTGGTTAATTCATTTACATGGTGCTTTTCTATGTGTATGGTGGCACGCCACATACTAATCCCCACCAGTCATTATATGTTCATTGTAAATTAATGCTATGGTCCAAAACACTCTCAAACACTCCCTGGGCTGAGTAAAGATATGGGCCTTGGTTATACCACCTACTGCATTGCATTTCCTATTGTCTTGAAACTATGAATAGCCTTCTTTAGTGTAGAATTTATAGTTTATTATGACCATATAATGGTTTTATGGCCATATAATCATTGTACTGTCCAAGGTTAATGTATGTCTAGTTTTCATGATAGAATACATCCAACGTTTTGCACTTTCAACTTGACTTTTTCCCTCGTCTAGGCGCCACCGCTGCCCCCACCAGCCCACAGCTCTGTATGGAAAGGCCAGTAAGACATGTGTCCTGACAGAGTACACAGAGAAGTTCCCTGCCTACAGTGGACACAGCCCTCCCCAAAGCCTGAAACCCTTGGCTGTCAACCAGGGTGACAGGGGGAAGATGGAAGGAACCACTACTTTCAAGTAAAGGCCTCAGTAAGGGTGGGATACACCCCAGTGAAACAATGTTTCCTTTAAAGTACATTACTTTCCTTATTAAAATACATTTTCACTAATCCCAAACCCTAACCATGCACACACAAACACCTCACACACACACACACACACACACACACACACACACACACACACACACACACACACACACA
>JACXGI010004462.1:19162-39973 GCA_016801175.1 Esox masquinongy | reverse complement strand
CCCTATAAGGTGACTCGACGGCCGGGGAGACGGCAGGCTGAGTACGAGCCCAGTCCTGGAGACATAGATCTGGGGACTACTTACAGTCTGGACTTCAGCCCTTATGAGGTCCAGCCCTTTGCCCCCTCCAGACCCAGGGAGAGAGTACAAGCAACTGGGGCTAAACTGGATACAGTCCCCACTTATAAAGGTGTGCAATACCACGTGGTCAATGACATCACGCATGACACCTTTCTTCAAGTGGTATCTGCACAGCCAGTCCTTATGTTAGCATTTGTATGATGACAAATGTGCAAATATTTTACGTCATTTAAATAAATACATGTCATTTCGATGGGAGGATTGAGATATGTACAGTATTGTTTTGTTAAGAGATACTCACTCTTTAAACTATGAGTATTCACAAAAATTACAGGCGGAAATAATGATTAATGTTTCTCTGCCAGAGGATTTCAGACAGTGGGGGGTCTGCAAACGGGAGATGAAGAAACCTGAACTGACATACCACCCTCCAGACGGCAAGTTTGTCGGCCACACCACCTTCCAGGATGACTTCCTCCCCCGAGGTCTTGTCCCCAGAGAGAGCTTCAAACCCCCTGTTATCCCTGCAGTGTCTGACATCCCCTTCAATGGTGTGACCAGTAACCAGCTGTCCTATGTGCCCCACCTTCTGGAGGCACGCTATGTGAAGCCTCCAGAACCCTATAAACCCAGTAGCCAACCCCTGCAAGACCTCACGACCAACCGGAGAGACTACCAGGGCCTGCCAGGACAGCTGGCCCAAAGTTGTAAGCCTGACCCTGTTAAGGTACGCTTTGTTTAATGGTCTCCAGGGTTCTTCCTGTCTCAAAATTAGACAAAGGAGGTACCCCAACACCCTTCCCCACGCCTCCACCGGACATCCCTCTGTGATATGCTTTATACAATATCTGGCTACACACTTGAAAACGACAACTATTATATTTAAATCTGCCCTGTGTCCATGTCCACTTGAGCAGCTAATGCACAGTACAATGTCCTCCCTAATAGCAATCAAAATATTCAAGCAATATATTTATTCTTTACATATATATATTTGTGCTTAAAAGTTTGCATACCCTTGGAGAATTGATAATATATGTACCATTTGTAAAGAAAGCATGAGTGAGCAGGCAAAACACATATTTTATTTCTTATAGGATTCACATTCAACTGTAGGTCATAACAGAATGGCACAATCATAAAACAAAACATGGCAACAAAGAAAAAAATGACCTGACCCCAGTTCAAAAGTCTGCATACCCTTAGTTCTTAATACTGTGCATTGCCCCCTTTAGTATCAATGACAGCCTGCAGTCTTTTGTAATAGTTGCCTATGAGGCCCCGAATTCTTGCAGGTGGTATAGCTGCCCATTCATCTTGGCAAAATGCCTCCAGGTCATGCAAAGTCTTTGGTCGTCTTGCATGAACCGCACGTTTGAGATCTCCCCAGAGTGGCTCGATGATATTAAGGTCAGGAGACTGTGATGGCCACTTCAGAACCTTCACCTTTTTCTGCTGTAACCACTGGAGGGTCAACTTGGCCTTGTGCTTAGGGTCATTGTTGTGCTGGAAAGTCCAAGAGCATCCCATGCGCAGCTTTGAGTGCAGAAGAATGCAAATTGTCTGCCAGTATTTTCTGATAACAGGCTGCATTAATCTTGCCATCAATTTTCACAAGATTCCCCGTGCCTTTAGAGCTCACACCCCCCCAAAACATCAGTGAGCCACCACCATGCTTCACACTGGGGATGGTATTCTGTTCACTATAGGCCTTGTTGACCCCTCTCTAAACATAACGCTTATGGTTGTGACCAACATTACTCCAAATTACAGTGTGCCAGAAGCTGTGAGGTGTGTCAAGGTGTTGTTGGGCATATTGTAACCAGGCTTTTTTGTGGCATTGGCGCAGTAAAGGCTTCTTTCTGGCAACTCGACCATGCAGCTCATTTTTGTGTCATCGTATTGTGCTCCTTGAAACAACCACACCGTCTTTTTCCAGAGCAGCCTGTATTTCTCCTGAAGTTACCTGTGGGTTTTTCTTTGTATCCCAAACAATTCTTCTGGCAGTTTTGGCTGAAATCTTTCTCTGTCTACCTGACCTTGGCTTGGTATCAAGAGATCCCTGAATTTTCCACTTCTTAATATGTGATTTAACAGTACTGATTGGCATTTACAAGGCATTGGATATCTTTTTATATCCTTTTCCATCTTTATAAAGTTCCATTACCTTGTTACGCAGGTCTTTTCTGCTCCCCATGCCTCAGTATCTAGCCTGCTCAGTGCATCCACGTGAGAGCTAACAAACTCATTGACTATTTATACACAGACACTAAGTGCAATTTAAAAAGCCACTGGTGTGGGAAATTCACCTTTAATTGCCACTTTCACCTGTGTGTCACCTTGTGTGTCTGTAACAAGGCCAAACATTCAAAGGTATGTAAACTTTTGATCAGGGCCATTTGGGTGATTTCTGTTATCATTGTGATTTAAAAAAGAGCCAAACAACTATGTGATAATAAATGGCTTCATATGATCACTATCCTTGAATAAAAGGATAGTGATCATATGAAGCCATTTATTAAAATATTTTCAAAATCAGTGCCAAAATTTCACAATTTCTGCTAGGGTATGCAAACTTATGAGCACAACTCTATATATTTATTCTTTACATATTAACATGTTACATATTTTATCTTTTTTAAATATACGTAGGTTTTTTACCCTCTCATGTAATTTTTTTGTTCTCATCTGCTTGTCGATGACTAGTAGATATTTTATAGGATTTAGGTGCATCCAGCCTATAGTTTCTGCTTGGCTATTTTCCTAAGCCCTCTCCCTCTCTCAACTCCCTTAAGCTGCTGTCATTTATCCAGCATCTTCACTTTATATATTTATATTGTTAGTGACTTAAAAATGTTAATTGTATATTTTTTACACTGTATAATGCATATATAATGTTTTTGGTGACAGTACATACCGTAATCTGGTGGTCTTTTCACCAGTCATCTTCATTCGTCTCGTGAACTCTCATTAAAAAAATCTATTATTCTAGGCTACTAGAAGTCATCTAAAACATTAAATTTTTTTAATGCACATTGGATCTTGTTCATGGGTTATTAAGTTTCATTTAAATATTTTGACATGCTTGGGTGTAAAAGAAAACTATTGTTTTTACTCATCTCCGCGATGTCAGGACGGGTGTCGTCCAGTATGCAAGGTTGCCAGATTTTATTGACAGTAAACTGCAAAATCTCCCGTGGACTCCACAAAAAACACTCAGACTATGCTTTCTATAGTTTACTACCCTATCTGTAAATCGACCCGCCCAAGCCCATTTAAAGTAGCCCAATTTTGGGGAAATCTTCCCATCTGGCAACACTGCCAAAATTGAAAAAGTTTCCTCCTAGTGTCACATTCGATACGGTATTTCGCTGGTATTTTATGTATGAGTGTAAAATCTTGTTTTACCATGCACACAGAGGCGGTGCAGGATTTTGGGAAGGTGGTCACCTTTGAGTTTTGAATCCAGGAAAAACCCTGGTCTCCCATTAACTCATGTTTGTTCACCTTTTCTGGGCCAGTGTTTAGTCGAAGTACCTAATAGTTGATAGCATATCTATTTAAGAAAATACTAGACAGTGTGAATGCAGTTACATGTGTAGTACTGTTTGAATGCCTCATATTCTCTGTGTATTTGTTTGATGTGGGTTGACATATCTTACTGTACTGGAGGTAAAGCCAAAGGCAATTCTCCATCTCAGGGTGAACAATAAACCTACTGTATTTACTACTATCCTACTCTGCTTTGTTCCTAGATGGCATCTGATGTTCCTTTTCAGAGCAGCACAGAGTTTAAGGAGCATTTTCTGGTGTGGCCCGTGGCCCCGCCTCAGCTGCACAAGAGCCTGGAGTACGTCAGTCCCACTGAGCACATGGACATGACCACCACGTCTGGTGCCGACTACATCTCGCACAACATCCAGCCCTTTATCTCCGCCAAGCCCTTCAATCGCTCCACCAAGTCAACAGCTCCCTTCCAGGTGGGAATGCAACCTGGTTTTGACTGCAGGATATCACTGCATAGACAGTTACTTGGCTAAAATTCATATCAATCTTACAATACACTCAGAATGGTGCATTTTCATTTTATCTGAAAAACATGAGACATTTTTGGGGCACAGTTATCGTAACATCACGGTGAATGTTCCGACCCGACTACCTCCAGGGTCGCAGCACCATGAGAGATGACTTCCAGCCCTGGGTGGCCAAGAGACGGGGCATAGTCAAGAAGTTTGAGGAGATGCCGAGAGCCAGCGGACGCATGGAAGATCTCACCACCTTCAAGGCAATCCAAGACACATCAGTTTGTTCTCATATCACACCCCGCCAGTGCCTATATTCTCAGACACATTAAGTAGGAACACATGGTCAGCTGGAGCAGCGCTGGAGCAGTTTGAGTTCCCTACGTGCAGACACATATGAATGGAGAGACTACAGGATGGTCTGAAATCACCAGCCAGTTGATTGACCTCTTTATTGGTTCAACCAAGATTTGAACCAGCAAACTTTTCGCAACTGTTCCACCTTTAGATATGGAGGAGTAAAGTGTCTTTAGATATGGAGGAGTAAAGTGTTGTCTTTAGATATGGAGGATTAAAGTGTTGTCTTTAGATATGGAGGAGTAAAGTGTTGTCTTTAGATATGGAGGAGTAAAGTATTCTTACAAATGACTAAAACTTGGTTCTATTTAGTTGTTGGTTGTGTCCTCCAGGCCCACTATACGCCACACCAGCTGCAACCCAGTGTGACCTTCAAACCAGCTAATGCCCCCCTGAGGACGCAAGCCCTAATGGAGGGTGGTACCATGTACAGCACAGAGTTCACCCCCAAGAGGTAGCACACACACTAACACAGTTAGTCCCCTAAAGGTAACACACACACTAACACAGTTAACCCCCAAGAGGTAATACACAAACTAACACAGTTAATCCCCTAGAGGTAATACACACACTAACACAGTTAATCCCCAAGAGGTAATACACACACTAACACAGTTAATCCCCAAGAGGTAACACACACACTAACACAGTTAACCCCCAAGAGGTAATACACACACTAACACAGTTAATCCCCTAGAGGTAATACACACACTAACACAGTTAATCCCCTAGAGGTAATACACACACTAACACAGTTAATCCCCTAGAGGTAATACACACACTAACACAGTTAATCCCCTAGAGATAACACACACACTAACACAGTTAATCCCCAAGAGGTAACACACTATCACATTATGATTGTAATTTTAACTCAGTGAGTATATGTGAGTTGTGTTTGATGTAAATCTAATGAGTTGTTGTTCATGTAATGACCCTGTGTTGTAGAATCAGCATTTGTCCAGCCAGCTATGACTCCCCTCCTGGCTTCGCCTTTGAGATAAGCAATGACAGGGGACACAAGTTCTACAGGAAGTTGTCATCTAACGACAGGAACAAGATGGTTGTCATGCCTGAAGTGGTGCCTGTGGTGTCATAAATTGGGATTGTTTATCTTAAAAAGAGCATGTTAAAACTCTTGTTTGGTCTGTATAATTGAGTTTCTTCATTTTGGTACTACCTGCATAGTAACTGATAGTAACTATCAATGATTATCTAAGGCTAAACAATTGGCCCCCGGTAATTGTTTTGCTGTCTGAATCATTATTTAAAACAAGCATTATTAAAGTTCATCATCATCATGTATCACTATGCCAAATTACACAGTCAGTGGAAGTTATCACATTCACCTTTTTGTTAAAAGTCGCAAAAATAATGTAGTACGTCCATGGTCAACATCTTCCTAGTGCGAATTTTTCTTTTTTTCAACACTGTTAAACATAATAATCTTGCAGAGTGATTTAATAATACTTCAATAATGTTTTATAACGTGTAAAGTTTCAAATTATGTCACAGTCAGTTTATGATTTCATGCTAAATCTTGCACAAGTTTTTTAAGGATCTTAAAATGTAATGCTGTGCACAAATAAGGATTATATCAACATGATATCAGGTGATCAAACTGTTTTTATTAACTTTGTCTTTCTAGAGTACTTACAGTAAATGTTTTTTTCCAAAAGTGTCTGTATGATTTTCGTCCAAACCAGTTGTGATTTCACAAACAGTATCCATGTCAACACCCAAGGTTATCTTTATGTTATTGATATGTATTCGTAAATATCAGTAGTTAAAGAGCGTTGATGAATGTCAGTAAGTGTTTCAGTGACTGGCACCTTATAATGTGTATCTGCAAAACACATTCTAAAACATCAGCTGTGGAAAGTAAATGCATGCAAATAAACCGTAACGGAAAGCTATGAAAAACCAACCTGGCATCCAACGACAGCAAGTGCTTATACATCCTGTAGTATTAGGGTTTGTATTGAGTCCTTTTAAACAGGAGTTAGGAAAACAACTAAATAAGGAGGTAAGAAAATAAAGTCCCACAAAAAATCTAAATAACACTCAATGTACAATATTGCACTTAAAAACACAGTATATACAAGACATATTTTACAATGCAGCAAATTGGTTAGATAACCAAAACAATAGTACAAATGAATCAACATCATTACTCAAAGAACAGAGAAATATGAAGATAACATATGACAAGTCATGCTTTCTCCAGGCCTGTCCCCAATGGCACCTCTTTTCCTTAGACAGTCTCCTATGGTGACCGGTAACAAACTACAGAAGGAAGGCGAGGCCACTACATTTCTCTCAGGGCTGATAAGCGGGATCCTGAACACACAGTAACTAGCGAGAATATTTTTTTCTGCAATATGCTTTTCTCTTATTTTGCAGAGTACATTTCATACCTTGATAATATTGAGGCATGGCCATATAAGTCTCATCTTTTACTGGATTTATTTGGGAAAAGATTTAAATAAAATAATTTAAGGAATTTAAACAAATCAATCACATGTCAATTTTGTCTTTCCACCAATCCTGGGTTCAAACAGAAATTGTTTTATTTTAAAAACTACTTTTGACCAGAGGCCTATGAGCCTGGATGTAGGGCAATATATAAGGAAAAGGGTGCTATTTGGAACACTGGCGGTGTGATAAGACTGGGGGAATATCACACTGGAAGAACCTAACCTTTCTCTCCCTCTCTTACCCTCTCTTTCTCATACACTCACACCACATTCATACGTTCTGTCCACCCCTTTCAGCCTTACTCTCATCCCTATCAATTTCACCATCTCTCTCTCTCATTCACTATTTTTCTCCCCCCTTTTCTATTTCACTCTCACTCCACTCTTACATCCTCTGTCTTTCAACCTCTCTTTCCCCTTTCCCTATCTCTCCCACTCTCATTTTCACAATCGCTCTTCTCGCTTTCTCATTAGCCTTCATTCTCTCCCCAGTCTTTTTCACTGTCTCTCTTTCCCTCTCGTGTTTGATTGAGCCTGCCTGGATCACCAGGAAGTTTGGGACTTTGCTGCTGGGATCATTGCGCTCGATAAGCACATTCACTGCGGCGGACGTATTTAAAAGAAAACACAAATACCATTTGAACCCATGTCTGACTCATGGTAGCAAAACATGAAGTGTTCTTACTAATCTAACCTGGTCTTATGAAGAAGAAAGTGTGCATACACATGTAAAGTTGACAGTTATGGAAACATCTTGTTCATTTTTTTTTCCTTTTGAATAGTCTTGATGTAGGTTTGAATGCAAGTTATTCAGGTAAGAATTATGTTTTTTTTTCCATAAATCATGTCACACCATTAAAAACCGACATCTCTATGCCTTCACACATGTGAATGGTCATGTAGGACTCTTTCACACATCCATACCAGTTCCTATACTGTTCGTCCGTACATGTATATTCATACATAGATGCATTTGTTATAAATTAAAAATAATAAAACACAGGATATGCATGAACCAATTCCATTGGCATGCTTTTACCGTGTTCCTGCTAGAGCATCCTTTCTTTCACACTGTCGGTCTGCATCAAATAACATTACTTGGGTCATCTTTAAAATTATTCAGTCCATATCTGTGAACTCTTGTCTTCACCAAAGGGTCTCCAGCAAACATCCCGTGTAACATTTTCAGTCTAATCAAGTTTTTGGGGCATCATTATTGGAAGGGATCTCCATTTCTGACCAGAAAATAAAACAAGAAATATTGTATTTTCTCTATGGTGGCGATGTTGTTTCTACAGCAGTCTTAAGATTTATGAACTCCAAACTGTTTCAGCCCAGTCTGTCATGCTACCTGATCCATTTGTCCATCCCTCATCCATCTCTCAGTCCATCCATCCATCCATTCATTCTCTCTATCTATCCACCCATCCTTCCTCTGTATTTCTATACATCCATCCATCCACGGCTCCAAAAGGGCTGTTGTCCATTCTGTGTGTCAGCGCCTCAGGGTGAAGTTTCCCCCTAGTCACAGATCAAGGATCAACCTCCGTCCCCCCCTCAACTCCCAGCCATAACCAATAATGGAGGAAATCCCCAAATAACCCAGGACTAGTGGATAGGGGCAACTTCATCCTAAAAAACTAGGTGGTGCCATCCTCATGTAAACAGGACTCGCAGCACCTCTGCTTGTACATGTCGATGGGGCACAGCTTTAACCTCTTGACCACTGCACAGTAGTGGGTGGTGTCCCTGCATTCACCTATATGGACGCACAGAGATGGAAGTGTTAGATGCTGTGCTCGAGGTTGACATAACATATGTTCTCTCAGCACAACAAAGTAAATCCTAAATGGCACCCTACTTCCTTTTGTAGTGCACTACTGACCACGGACCCCATGGCATCGGTAGCCGTGGGACTTTGGTCAAAAGTACTGCACTAAAGACCCTAGGGAATATAGTGCCATTTGGGAAGCCTACCGTACCCCAATTCTATGATATTCATTTATAGTTAAGACCTTGTCTACTCGCAGCAACTCCAAACCGACTTGGGAGAGTCAAAGAGTATTCTCCAAAGCATCCCCTGCCAAGCCAGTTTGCTTCCATCACACACTGCTTCCTCAACTAAGGAAGTCAGCGGAATCAGACAAGCAACAGCCTAAATCGAGGTAGTTGCTAGAGCGCAATGAGACAAGCAAATCCCTGCTGACGATGCCAGCCCCCAGGCAGAGCTTGGCCAACATGTTACTATGGGTCTAAGTAGGGGCTCGCCAACGTGTGTGTGTGTGTTACATACTTCCACACGTGGTAGAGTTGCAGTGCTGCCAGGTGGCTGGGCGTCGGTGCCAGGTGCAGTGGTGGTCCGCTAGGGTCCTGCCACTCCGACGGTGGGCACAGTCAACCCGGCGAGACTGGAACCCGCTGCCACAGGCGGCCGTGCACGCTCGCCACGGCCCCACACGCCAGTGCACGTCACATAACTCAGACGAACAGTTACGCACTGAGGGCGGCCTGAGGGGGAAAGACTCGCTTAGACCAGCGATGTGTGTGTGTCTGGGTCTGTGTGTGTGTGTGTGTATGTGTGTGTGTGCGCGTGCGTCTTTACCTTTCTCTGGGGTCACAGTTTGTGGTGCCGTTGACATGTCTACACCACACAGACCTCTTCTGGAATGTCAGGGTGGGACCCAAACATTTCCCAGAGCACTGTGGGTAATTGAGACATTAACATGTCTTCATACTTGACAGTAACAGTTTCACAGCCAGCGTTGCCTGTTCATGCACTACTTAATAGTGGCTGTGCTGTATAGGAAGGAGTAGGGGAAGTTGTTCCCAAACACAAATTCCATTTGCATTTCCCTCACTAATGACAAAGATTAAAAGGAAACAACGACAAATTAAAAATAATATATATTGATGCTGTGCCTGTGCTGGCCTTCGGTGCCTACTTTTCCCCAGGTACTGGTCACCCAGGCAGAACAGCTGTCAGATGTACACTCCTGCCTGCCTGCCGGACGCGTGTTCCTCCCACAGACGGATGGCGCTAGTGTCCGCACTGCTCCCCCTGCCTCCACCTGCCCACAGGTCACTTGCCTCTGTCTCCAGCCCCGTCCACAGGAAGTGGAACACTTAGACCACACGGAGGCAACCCAGCTGGCAGAGAAGAACCAGTGGGATCACATTCATTTCAGAAACCCCCTTTATATCAGTAGTACTACGACAATAATGAAAGCAAAGCGGAAAGCAAGATGTGAGAAGCATGGTCAGAGTGGAAACCTGAGGACAGGAAAAGTAACTGTTGCATAAACACTGCATTTTGGGTTTGATTGAATAAACCCCGACGACATTCTGCCAATGGATGTCAGTTGGTTTTACATGAACAAATTTATCTTTGAATTCTGCAGTTGTTGACATAAAGCTTTGGATTAAGGACAGAAATGGGAGGAGCTACAGGAAATGTCTCAAATGGCAACATCATTAGTATAGTGCACTACCTTTGACATGGGGACACCTTACAATTAGTGCACTATATGAAATCTTCCTAACAGACTAACACACCTCCCAGTAGACTGCGACTCAGGGGTCAGGTGAACCACAAAATCTATTCTATAGGTACGACAGCATCTCTCATTCAAACTAGAACATCTCGGCCATCTCTCCCTCTGTCAGTGTGTGTAAAGAGCCCTCCAGAGTTATTGGACGTCTTGGTAAAAATGAGCAAAATAGGTTACGACAACATGCTGATGTTTATCAGCTTAACAAGTCCAATGGCTCAATTAAACAGTGACAACCATATCTACCCATCACAGGTGTGATCAAGCAATAGTCAAATAGTTGCCACAAACCATGACTCCATTTAGATTCAGATCAGGTGGCAGGCTTACTCAATCAATAATATAATTGATATAATAAAAGTTTTCCACAGCAAAATATTAAAATGACTGAGGGTCTGCATAATTATGCCTGAAATACCTTTAATCACTCATCATTACATAGGCAAACTGAAAACTTTTATGGTGGATTTTTCCTTGAAAGGTTAGATTTCTCTCAATCTGTGTAAAATCATGCTGATAAACAACAAGCACATTTTTTCAAAGCCATTTTTGCACCTATATCCCAGGGGCTCCAGTAATCCTGGAGGTCCTCGTACGCGTGGCTGTTTGTGCGTGCTCGTACCTGGGAGGACAGTCATGGTGGTTGCAGGCCAGCTGTGCAGACACTGGTCTGGGTAGGTGGTGACACATGGAGGGTAGCACCTCACGTCCCTCCGGCGTGACACAGCGCACCCTCCGAGTCCTCATCCCCCGGTCTCCACACGAGGCGCTGCACGCCGTCCAGTCCCCTAGACGCCATGCAAACTCTGAAGACACACACACACACACACACACACACACACACGCATGCATACACAAACACACATTACTGAGCAGGAACACACGTACACCATATACTGTAAGTTACACGACAGCAGAACAGACCGCTGTCACCAACCAACTGACCCTTCTGAACCCAAGTTAAACTAACAAATTCCTGATTGCCCAGTTTGACTTCACAGCATTGAAGTAAAACAAACTAAGGTTTGGCCAGCACAGGGCCTATAATTTTTATTCAATTATTTCATTTTTACTGTCATTCACATATTTCCGATTATGGCTAATAAAAGGTTGAGGCACAACTAGCTACAGTACACTTGGAGTGTGTCCCATATAGCACGCCTTTCCCTACATAGTGCACTATCCTACAGTAGTGCAATTTGTAAAAGGGCACCATTTAGGACATAACCTGGGCTGCTACATATCTTGGTTCTACTGATAATTGGCCAAGCCCTCTGTTTAAGCTCTTCCAGAGCCAGGAACGCTCTGGTTCGCAACACCAAAAGGACAGAAGGGAACATTAACTAGAAACAACACAGGGTCCAAAAGGTTTTGGCACAGCTTAAAACGATGCAGGGTTACGGCTTTACGGAGAATTTCCCTGTTTTTCAACTTGATGTTAGATGGTTCTTCACCCTGAAAGAAATCTATGGGCCAAGAGAAACTGTAGTCCTTGATTCAGATCTTTTTGGCTAACTAGCTATGCTACCAACAAAAAATAATATAATCAATGGAAGTAATTACGACATGTAAGCATGTAAAACACAAAATAAATATAAAAATGAGCTCCATATTTGGTTTGATGTTACAAAGGTGATTTAGCCAATACAAAATGAACATGCTCATTAGTGGTGGGGACAAAAGTTTTCTCAAGTTTGAAAAGGCTGTTTAACGAAAACTGAAGCTTGGATTACAGTTTCTCTAGGCCTAAATATTACATTCAGAGTAATGAATCAAACATTGACGTTGAAAAAAGTTAATTTACTATTCATTTCACTACCAGGCCTAAGACATGGCTCACTGTTACCCTCCCATCCGTCCAGTTTTCTTTCTCTTTTTTCCTTTTTATTTGTTCTCTTTTTATTTCCTTTCTCTTTTTTACCTTTACAATCATTTACTGTCTCACTCTCTGTTTTTCAATGCGATATTCAACATTTTCAACATTGTCCCCCAGAACACTGAGATCATGCCTTTAATTCCAGCCTGTACGGGCAACAGCGAGTGCTATTACATTCCACTGGCTTACGGCTTGCAAGGGCATTGTGGAAAAAATGGTGAATGGGTGTAAACCAGTTCTGAAGATCGCAGGTTCAAATCCAATATTTCTGGGTGAATGCTGAAGTCAGGCCATGATTTATTGTTGCTATTTCTCCCCCTCCTCTCTACTCCAACATGAGAACAATCGCTGCCTTCATGTTTTCAATCCCTGTTGATATTAGCCATTAGTGCCATTAGTCCAATGTCATACCCCTCCACTTACCTTGTGTCTGAATCATAGGATCACAGCAGAGGACAGATACGTTCTGATGACTGTGAGTGGTACAAATTGCCATGTTAATTTGGGTCTGGTGATAGCTAACAGCTGTATCCACAGGGATGCTGAGCTGTTGTTTCAAATGACTCCCTTCTCCCCACTCAGTGGAATCTGGTCCAAAGTAGGGCACTAGGTAGGGAATAGGCCGCCATTTGGGACCTGATATGAGATGGAACCTGACAGCACAATAGCCGTCGTGTGTGTGTGCGTTTCATTCAGTTAGGAACGGGTCATTCAAGGAGTTAAAAGGGGGTTGAAATGTGATTCTGAAAAGGGAATGGGTTCATTTGTAAAGTACGAACCTTGTGCTTGGAAGTCAGTGAAAACACTCACCAGACAAGGCGCACATACTAGACACTCTCTCTCTTAAAAAAACTCACACACACGCACGCACGCACACACACACACACACACACACACACACACACACACACACACAAACCGAGGTCAATGTAGTATTGGAGTGTGTACATACCTATTTGCACAATGAATTACATTTGGTTCTTGGTAATAAATAAGCTGCATTTGTCACACCTCCTGTCCAAACAATATCCAGTGTCTGATCTAAACAGCGCACAATGTGTGGACCTACTAACTTATCCAAAAATACTAAAGTGGATAAGTCTTACAAGATAAAGAATCCAAGCAAATGAAACAGCACACCTTGTCTTTCTATGCGTAGCCAATGCTGTCAGATCAAAAACGTCAGATACATAACTTACACATAGTGAGACGGAGGGGCACTGATTTGTTTGCTCAAATGCTTTACCTGCAATGAATTATACAAATATTTTATTGGGATGGTGCAAGGAGGTAGATCAGGCACATGCACAATCATCCACCAACACGCACGGACACGCACAAACACACACAAACACACACGCATATAGCACAAACACGCACAAACACGCACAAAGACCCACCAACACTCAGAAACACCCACAAAACACACACGCACAAACACACACGCACAAACACCCACAAACATGCACAAACACGCACAAACATGAACATGCACGAACACACAGAAACACGCACAAACACACAGAAACACACACAAACACACACACAAACACACCTTCAGCACGGACGTGGATCCAAGCGGAGAGCAGCTGTGTGTTGTCGTGGATGGGCGCCTGGCAACGGTAGCGACCAGTGAACTTTCCATGCACAGTGTTCACCTCCAAAACACGACCTCCCACCAGGAAACGGTACTGAAGACCAGAACCAGGTTCCAGAGCCAGATTCTGATCTTGACCCAGCCGCAGTCCCGGGGCTGGGTCCGGTCCGATCCAGGTGGACTCTATTAGAGTGTGATTCTGGTGGTCCCAATGGAAGGGCCTTCCAAGATCTGGAACCAGAGGGCATCCTGGACACAGGAAGGGGAGTGGTCACTGTGATAAGACTGATGACATTGTGTGTTGGGGTGTGCGTGTGTGTGTGTGTTTACGTGTTAGTGCGTACTACATGCTTGTACATGCCACTGTGTGTGCGTGTGTGTACCTATGCGTAGGATGTCTCCAGGTCTAATGGTCACGGAGGTTCCCATGCGTGAAGCCATGAGGACTCTCCTCCTGTTCAGCTCCTTGGATGGCTGGGACACTGTAGACCCTCTGCCTGGGTCTGGGCCTGTGGATAGACCTGTCAACCAATCAGCTAACTAATCAATCAGCCGACCAATCATCCGTCAGGCAACCATCGGATCAACCTGTCTGGGCCACAAAACTGGAATCCACGGTAAAGTTTAAACGATGCTAAGCTCCTACTCCGCTGCTATGTTGTCATCCGTACTGTAAATCAATCCCTTGTCTTTTTTTTCTATCAGTCCTGTTGAGATTCAAAACATCAGCATCACGGTGCTTGATGTTTCACTGTAAGCTGGGATCATGTTCCGTAGTAATAGAACCAATACTTTGACAATGACCCTGGAGAAATGCAGTCCGTGTCTGAGACAGGACATAATTCAGTGAATGGCTGTTTCGTGCTCCGTGTGTGTGTGTGTGTGTGTGTGTGTGTGTGTGTGTGTGTGTAGCCACATAAATCTGGATAATTGTTGGTGGACCACCCTGGTCTGGTCTACTATCAGCCAGAGATACCGGCCTCCACAAGGTGCCAGTGTGTGTGCTTGTGTGTTCCACAATGAGGTGTGATTAACATTTAAGAGGAGATTGATTTTACCACCCGGATAGTGAGCAAAGCGCCAGCCCTATACATTAGCTCTCTCTGTGTGTGTGTGCGTGTGTGTGTGTGTGTGTGTGTGTGTTTGTGTCTGTGTGTGTCTGTGTGTTTGTGTCTGTGTGTTTGTGTCTGTGTGTGTCTGTGTCTGTGTGTATCTGTGTCTGTGTGTGTGTGTGTGTGTGTGCGCGTGTGTGTGTGTGTGTGTGCAACCCAGAATCTCAGCACCAGTCGCACTCCATCCCTCATCATTACTGCTTTCGGGTTGCCAATATCAATATGCTACTAATGCGTGTGTGTGTTTTTGTGGGTGTTTGACATGTACTGTATATGTGCGGGTGTGTGTGTGTGGCCGGCAAAGTACTTGTGTGTAAATTTGTGTGCACAATCCATGTATGTGTGTATGTTTGTTTGTGAATGCTTGTGTGTGTGTATCCACATTTGTATGTGTTGATGTGAATCCATGCAACCGTGTATGTGTGTGTGTGTGTGTTTTGTATGCATGTGGTACTACACATTCTGCCGTGTGTTAACCAACCTGTCACATGGAGAACAGTGAAAGCGGTGGATTTTCCTATTGGGTTGGCAGCCACACAGGAATAGGTGCCTTGGCTCTGGAGACTGATGTTGGGGAACCACAGAGAGCCTGAGGACAGGGTTACCGCCGTTTTGGCATCCAACACACGCTCCTTTCTCTGCCAAGTTACTGTGGGCTGGGGCACACCTGGCGGAGGGAGAGGGAGAAGAAGAAAAGAGGGAAAGAGGAGGGAAGGGAAGAGGAGAAGGAAAAGAGACAGGGAAAGAGGTGTACATAGATGGAGAGAGTGAAAGAGGTAGACAGAGTGGTAGATAGAGAGAGGAAAAGAGAGAGACACCAGAATTTGGTTAGCTGGTTCAGATATCTCACGAGTCACAGAATACTTCCCGTTAAACATATTTAAAACACACGGAAGTTCCAACACAGTGAAACTCCCTCATAGAAGAGAGACTGATTCCAGTACTTGAGACCAGTTATTACAGATTACAGGGACAAATGAGTACATTGGAGGCCAATCCTTATGTCCTGCCAACTCCCCTCAGACCAACATCCAGACTGAGTCACAAGTGGCATCCATTCTCTATGCGCTGTGTGAGTTTTGAGCCCATAGGACTATATATTAAACTGCTGTATATAGGGAAAAGAGCTCCATTTGGGACTCAGGTTGACAGTAACGAGAAGCATATGAACACATGTGCCCATTGGCTTGTACTTGGCCACAGTTATTCAAACATAATGCTATAGTGCTCTGAACAACACTGTTAGAAGAAAGGCTCATTCTGTTCTGTCTCACATTGTCAATCAGTCAAGTCGGCTAAAATTCTGTTTCTGCTCTTTGAAAAGAGATGACAAAATTGGATTTGGAATTTTAGTTTACTTTCTGTATTTAAACAGACCACAAACCTACAATGTGTCTGGCAATATCTGCTCCAGTCATCTCTTACGGTTCTTTTGTTGAGAATGGTATCTACCACAAGAGGGGGGTGTTGTAGCAAATGTGTTCGCTATTTTGAAAAACGTACCTATAAAAAACTCAAGACACATAAGATCATATTGCGAAAAATAAAATGCTCATTAGATGGAGCCACAGCAGCCCAAAAAGAAATAATAAATCTTACTTTACATTATGTTGATGCATTTTATGACTGCTATAAAGCTGCATGACACATTCAATCTTGCAATCATTTTACAGGTTTTGTGTGTCTATGTAACAAAGGAAACCCACATAACGCCAGAAAAGACATCGCTCCACAACCTTACATAATAAATCAATCAGACAATATTTCTTTACAGTACATTGCCATAAATAACTTTCATCCTTTCCCCCTCGACTTCTCCATCCTCGGACAAGTTACCTAAGTCTAATTCAATCTTGTCTTACACCTCCCCATAAACACAGTTCCAAGCACGCAGTGACACCCATCATACCGTTTAATCACTGGCCGATGAAAGCAGCTCATAAAACAGGGAAGTATATAGCGATATACTGCAGTTGTGTGTGTGTGTGTGTGTGTGTGTGTGTGTGTGTGTGTGTGTGTGTGTGTGTCCTCCAGGTGCTGAAGGTTATGGTGTGGAGTTGGAAGCAGGTGGTTCTGACTAACAGGTGGTGATAAGACAAGGGAATGTTCTAGGTGGAAACCTGTTCTCATTTAAAATGCCTGACCCTATAGGCTCTGATTCAAAGCAGGGCACATAATCTAATCATCAATATACATATTTTTAGAACAAACGTGATCTTTACCAATGTACAATTAAGATACACAATGACTAATATTTTTTTTTTCAATAGGAAACAAATATAATAATAGTCAAACAAATACAAAAAACAACAGAAAAAAACATTTTCACTGGTAAATGTGATGTGCTTGCCCACGTGTTTACATTTAAAAAGTTTAGGAATTTCAAGTTGGGATAACCTAAACATTTGAAACAAAGTTAGTTTGGTCTCTCCAGCTTGAAACGCTCAAGAGATTGTTTTATAGTAAATTAAATGAATGATTTTGCAAATAACACTTATTAAATCGCCCTAGTAGACACTGAATACTTTTAAGTTGGGTTAGCCTATACGTGAAAAAAAATTGGTTTGTTCTCTCTAGGTAGAACAGAACATTTTAAAATTGTGTCTCTGGAATGAAAGGTTCAAGAAATACTGGTGAAGGGTTAACTAATGCCACTTATGCAAATAACATTGATTAATTTTGTCATGTTTCACAGTTTGAGGTTAGGATAGCCTAAACATGTGAAACAAAAGTTGGTTTGCGCTCTTTAAATGCTAATTATGCAAATTACATTGACTAATATCAATTTAAATATTGTTATAGTTTAAAGCCTCTCCAAAACGAGCTTGTCATCCAACCTAAGTCTGATCAGTCTGGACATTTGACAGAGGTTTTTGTGTTGATCACTTAAACTGTTAGGCTGTAGAGCAGGCAGAATATAAATAATAATAATAACAAATATGTAAGAAATCTAGAACATGTAGGGATACACTATTCTTGTGTAGACAACTAAAAATAAAGACAACTAAAAACCACCACACAACTATAACACTATAACAAAAACTATGTATAAATCTATACTGAAAGACAAATTTATTTAGAAAATAGTTGGTCATTTTAGTTATACTGCCTTATATCACTTCATGTCATAGATAAACTATCATACATAGTTCCAAAAAAATATATTTTTCTTATAATTTGTTCTTATTGAAATGTTTTACTGATTTCTTATATTTATTTTCCAATTTGTGAGTATGGCATTGCTTCATCGCAAAAACTTCACAGCAGGTACGGGAGAATCAAAGTTTGAGACCTGTCCTGCAATGCACATCAAAGGCATTTTGCTTATCACACATAGACGTCTTCTCCGGCACACACACACACTGGAGGACAACGCGTTCCCAGGCCAACAACCCAAGATGCCCAATCTACCACAAAGAGTTGCAAAACCACAACCGAATTCTATGCAAATTGTATTGCCCTGGTGACACATACCTTTGACTGGGCAGTTCAGAGTGAGGTTGGCTCCTGGGAGCATGCTGACATACCCCCCAACCACAGCACTCAGACTGAGGCCCCCATGGTTCCCCTGGTCTGATACGTTCCTCCACGACACTGCTATCGTAGGAGGCTCTGCCAAGAAAAGACAACAACAACAACACGTGTTAGATTTTTCTAAATGTACTTCTTTTCACTCTTTATTTTTGTGTATCTGGATGGGGAGACACCCAGATACACAATGTAAGTATGAGTAAGTACTAACAAAGAATTTAGAAATAGTGTATATGCAATGAATGAATACCTGAGTATTTGAATGAATTTCCTCATGAGAGTACTTAATTTTATCCGTGCTTACACAGCTGGATCAATGACGAATACGTCATTTGAATAGGTATTTGAGCAGGTCCAATAAACATAATAACAGGGTCGGGGCAAACAGAATTCCCTAAACATTTACAACAAACATTTCTCAGTTCCGGAAAACATTTTAATAAAGTGTACATTGAGGACAAGTTACTGACCAGCCAGGAGCAGCTGCGTAGTCTCAGAGTCCGTGCCATGTGTGTTTGTGGCCGTACACTTGTACAGTCCTCTGTCCTCTGGCCCGGGGCTGTAGATGTACAGTCCTCCAGAGCTATCCCAGCGTAACCTGCAGCAGTAAGACCGTAACCAAGGTCATTACTATCCAATAGAATGTAATAAAAACCTTTTTCTCCCCAAAGAGCAACGGTATTGTTTTGGAAATGCCCCGTTGTTTGGAGATTTCCTTTGAGCTGGATGTTTTGGTCCAGGACAAGGCTAAATCTGTGTCCGCAAAACCGGCCCTGTATCTCACGTCATAACTGTAGTGACTCCACCTGTGACATCGCAACCCCCTCGGTGTTCCAACTCTTCCACCTACTGGTCGCCGTCCGGGAGTTCCGGTATCCCCCCTCCTCTGAACGCATCTATTTTGTAACAATCTTTTGTAGTACTGTCTTGAACGTACTTCTGCCTTGTCCAGCACACCTTTTTTCATTGCACAATCAGCCCCACTATATAGTTCAGTTTGGTTTTGTTGTTGGTCAGGTGTTATTGTTTTGTGTGCTTGTGTTCCATGTTTGTAACGATATTCTTGAAAGCAGGAAGCGTAACCTTTCGGAATTAAAGTACCACTTTTGAGTTCTGGGTCCTAGGCTACCCTGAATCATTACAATAAAACAGATCCTAACCCAGTAAAACACTAGTACTATAGATGCCTAGGCGCTAAACTTCTTTAAAGATGACTGTTGATTCATGCTCATGACTCTGTTTAACATGGCTAGTCTAGCGATATCATCACAAAGTCTGGAACAATACAGCCTATGATCTCTCGGCTATTTCAGACAACCTTGCTTAGGTTAGTTCAGAACCTGGTTAAGAAAACAACTGTGTGTGTATGTGTGTATGCATGTTTATACATGCATTATAGGTGGGTGTGTGTGTGTGTGTGTGTGTGTGTGTGTGTGTGTATAATGTAAATGCATTGACTTAATGTTGATGTTATTAGTGCTTGAGATCAGTTCTTCATATGTCCTCTTCTGAGAGAAAGTTAAGCTGTAATCAAGGGTAATGAACAAGCTGATGAAATATCATATTTCCTTTCATTTTTTCATTTCAATAAGTTTTTGTCCGCAGTCCAACATGTACATATACATGATTTAGCAATGATTAGTTTGGCATTTTTATGATGGAACTGAAAAAACACAAACACACACTAGCACACACACACACACGTGCACTTGCATATGCGTGGATATGCAGGCTTGTCGTCATGGGGAGAGTGTCTGAATAAGAGTAAGTGGGGGCCTTGTAAATCCTGAACACCTCCTCTTGATGCCTGAACCCTTTCTTCCTCTCCGGCAGCTCAAGGCCAGTAAGTTTGCCTGAGCTCCTCTTGGCTCTGGAACAAACTCCACCAGACAGAGGAGCAACACAATGTCTCCTTGATTCCTGGGCCCACATTCATAACGCATCAGTGCTGATTAAGTTCAAGTTTTGCATTTTAGATCATACGGGTTGATGGATAGGGACAACCTGATTCTAGCTCAGCACTTCTGCATGGACACACTATGAATATGGCCCCAGGTCAAAACACTTCATGAGAGATTGCCGGGTCACAATCACTGGAGCAGTGGGGCTGGGAGGAGGGGCTGGGGAGAGGGGCTAGGGGGAGAGGCGCTGGCGGGAGAAGGACGGGGGAAGAGGGGCTAGGGGTAGAGGCGCTGGGGGGGAGAGGTTGG
>JACXGI010004462.1:0-19062 GCA_016801175.1 Esox masquinongy | reverse complement strand
TGAAGGAGAAGAACTGGGAGGTGAAGAACTGGGAGGAGAGGGGCTTGGAGGAGAAGAAATGGGAGGAGAAGAACTGCGAGGAGAGGGGCTTGGAGGAGAAGAAATGGGAGGAGAGGGGCTTGGTGGGAAGAAATTGGAGGAAAGGGGCTGGAAGGAGGACAGGGACGAGATGTACTGGGAGGAGAGGGGCTGGGAGGAGGACAGGGAGGAGAGGGGCTTGGAGGAGAGGGGATTAAGGGTGAAAAGAGCAGGTAGCGGGTACTACACCCTACAGGGTTACCCACCCCTACCCACTAACCCCAGACCGAACATTAACCATGTTCAGTTGGTTCATTAGCTCATTCTCTCACTGCCATGCATTGAAGATAAACGAAGGGTTTAGCAGTTTTCAAGAATCTCATTCCTTACTAAGTTTTTGCAACTTAATTCATCAAGCTTAACCTAATTAATGAAAGCAAAAAAAAAGCAAAAAATAAGACAACTCATCCTACAAATGATTAGTGAATCCGGGCCAAGGTGGCTTGAATCCAAATCATGCACTCTCTGCGTCTCTCCAGGAACAGGACTGCCAAGCCGGCATGGGTGTCTGTGGTTTGGGCTGGGTCTGGGGGCTGCTGAACCAATGTACTGGTTTATGGATCCTATGGGGCTATACTGAACGCCCTCTGTAAGATCCCAGTTAGTCCAGTAGAGCAAAGAGCAACACAGAGCAACTACCAGTCCCACCCACATCCCGCTTCAAAGGCTGATGCCTGGCCGCCACTCACCGGTCAGACACTAGCAAGCAAGCAAGCAAGTTTATTTATATAGCACAATTCATACATCGAAGCGATTCAATGTGCTTTAAAAAAGAAAAAGAAAAAATATAGAAATACAATATAATAAAAACAAATACTCAAATGAAAACATCAAAACAACATCATAATAATACAAAATAGAATAATAAATATAAAAAGAATAAAAACAGGATAAAAACATCTATAAGGAAGCTTTAAGGCTAAACAGTGTGGTTAAGTTTAAGTGCTCAGTCATAGGCATGTGAAAAGAGAAGTGTTTTTAACCTGGATTTAAAAATTGATACGTTTGGGGCACGTCTAAGATCTTCTGGTAGTTTATTCCAGTTGTGTACAGCATAACTGCTAAATGCAGCTTCTCCATGTTTAGTTTGGACTCTGGGCTCTACTAGCTGACCTGTGTTCATGGATCTAAGAGCCCTGCTCGGTTTATATTCTTCAAACATATCAGAAATGTATTCGGGTCCTAAACCATGCTTTTATATTTATAAACTAAAAGCACCACTTTAAAATCTATTCTGTAACTGACTGGAAGCCAATGCAAAGATTTAAGAACCGGAGTGATGTGCTCTGTTCTCTTGGTCCTGGTTACCCACATACAGAGATACTCATCCAAGATTTGTTCTGTGACAAGACTGAGCTGATCCTAGATCTGTGCCTAATATATTTTCTGACCTTCTAGGTATTCCGAATGTGTGAGTTCCTGAAAAAATTAAAAATGCTAAACTTTAGAACGTGGGCTGCTAAACCTTGAGGGGAACGTATAAACCATTTGAGCATAGAAAATATACTTTCTCAGATCATGTCCCTGGTGAGGACAGGTCCTACGACAATGTACATATAAAATAAAACCCATTAATGATAGCAGAATATGTACTTATGCCAGCCCAATGCAATAGGATAGAACTGATTGATAATACTGAACAGTGGTTTAGCATTTGCTTTTAATCTAAAGTGACTTAATAAGCACATATATTATATTCAGCCTATTCACAAAATCATCTGAAATGAGACCAAATGCAAAGTTTTAAACAACATCTTAGCCATCTAGCCCTTGATGTAATTTGGGCCGCAGACAGAAAACCTAAAAGAGAACAAAATTCTAAAATAAGAATAAAATGTGGTCCCTCCTCTTCACTGACACTGGATTCCATTTGAAGCCAACATCTCCTATACAACCATAGTGTTGCCTACGGAGCAGCACAGAGAACTGCCACACAATCAGGCCATGATTCCAACCTAAAACACCCAAGCTGTTTTCCTGCCACCTCTGGCCTCACAGCCGTTCCAGCCCTAAAGCAGGGCAGCTCCCCACAAGCCCAGTCAAAACTCTTCTCCATCTAGGAACCCCAGCATTGGCATATGGTTTCTCCTGATATGCTACACCTTCTCAAAGAGTGTTTAAGATCATTCAAAACCATTTGCAGCTTTCAAGACGAGCCGGCAGCCGCGATCCGCCATTCTTTAATTAACCACAATGTGTTCATGTGGAAATGTGCGTCTGGTTTCACTGTGGCATCACATCAAAACATCAAACACTGTCTTTACTTAGCTAGCTGTACAGTCTCCAAAACCAGATAAGCAACACCGAAACAAATATCTTTCCCTGCAGTGGATAAACTTAAGTTGAACACTGACAAAACAAAACATCCCCATACATTGGGGAGAACAAGTATTTGATACACTGCCGATTTTGCAGGTTTTCCTACTTACAAAGCATGTAGAGGTCTGTAATTTTTATCATAGGTACACTTAAACTGTGAGAGACAGAATCTAAAACAAAAATCCAGAAAATCACATTGTATGATTTTTAAATAATTAATTTGCATTTTATTGCATGACATAAGTATTTGATCACCTACCAACCAGTAAGAATTCCGGCTCCCACAGACCTGTTAGTTTTTCTTTAGGAAGCCCTCCTGTTCTCCACTCATTACCTGTATTAACTGCACCTGTTTGAACTCGTTACCTGTATAAAAGAAACCTGTCCACACACTCAATCAAACAGACTCCAACCTCTCCACAATGGCCAAGACCAGAGAGCTGTGTAAGGACATCAGGGATAAAATTGTAGACCTGCACAAGGCTGGGATGGGCTACAGGACAATAGGCAAACAGCTAGGTTAGAAGGCAACAACTGTTGGTGCAATTTTTAGAAAATGGAAGAAGTTCAAGATGATGGTCAATCTCCCTCGGTCTGGGGCTCCATGCAAGATCTCACCTCGTGGGGCATCAAAGATCATGAGGAAGGTGAAGGATGAGTACAACCCCAAGAACACCATCCCAACCGTGAAGCATGGAGGTGGAAACATCATTCTTTGGGGATGCTTTTTCTGCAAAGGGGACAGGACGACTGCACCGTATTGAGGGGAGGATGGATGGGGCCATGTATCGCGAGATCTTGGCCAACAACCTTCTTCCCTCAGTAAGAGCATTAAAGATGGGTCGTGGCTGGGTCTTCCAGCATGACAACGACCCGAAACACAGAGCCAGGGCAACTAAGAAGTGGCTCCGTAAGAAGCATCTCAAGGTCCTGGAGTGGCCTAGCAAGTCTCCAGACCTGAACCCAATAGAAAATCTTTGGAGGGAGCTGAAAGTCCGTATTGTATCAAATACTTATGTCATGCAATAAAATGCAAATTAATTATTTAAAAATCATACAATGTGATTTTCTGGATTTTTGTTTTAGATTCCGTCTCTCACAGTTTAAGTGTACCTATGATAAAAATTACAGACCTCTACATGCTTTGTAAGTAGGAAAACCTGCAAAATCGGCAGTGTATCAAATACTTGTTCTCCCCACTGTATATATATATATATATATATATAGTTGTATATACTCTTTTACATTAAACACGATTATGAAGTTTCACTGTTTCTCAAGAATCACTATATTTGGGCATCTGTCCAAGTCTTCAGAGAGGTCAGACGTGGTACTAAACACCACAGGTGGTTCTGTCGACTGCTATCTCATTGCAATGGCTCCAAGGCCATATCACTCTGATAACAGCAAAGGGACACTGGTACCAGATTCTGACTACACAGCTTCTGGGCCCTGTCAATCAACCATCCACTTTGCCCTCTGTTTTCTCCTTTCACTTCGCTTTCGCTACACTTCCTTTTTTCCCTTTCCACTTTTCGACTCCTTTCTTCCAATTCTTCACTCCCACTCTCCACTATCTGTTCTTTCCCCGCCCTCTTTCCTCAACTTTCATTCTCTCCTCATTCCCTCCCATTTTTTCTCACTTTTTTCTCCAAGTTCTCCCTCTTTCCTTTCTTTGCCCTCTCCCTCCCCTCTCACTCCCCTTTACTTACCCTCTCTCTCACCTCTCAATCCCCACTGTCTACACCCACTTCCTTCTCCGGCCAAGTTCTGAGGTGACCCTGTAAAACGGTGGGCTGTGCTATAGCTCCATAGGAGATCCATGTGGAGAGCAGGAGGAAGGGGGTGGGGAAGAGGACGTGAGGAGGTGGACTCAACATTCACATCAGGCTTCAAGGCCTTTCTCTTTTCTCTGATATATGAGCAACACTTTCCACAGCTTCACACACGGATCCTGCGTGGCTAGAAGCAGTAAAACTGCTGTTCTGTTTTAGTGACAGAGGAGTGACAATAAAGGTGACGGGTATAATGATGTGAAACTTGTCATAAGCTCTTATGTAATGTCTGTGATGTCTTATTATAAAGCTCATAGCTCCAATACAACACACAATTCAGAGGGCTGCCCAACTGCGACTGTAAAGAAGAGTGAGCAAAGGATAGAGGATGATGTAAAGCTAAAGGGTAGAGATTATGTAAATTTAATGGATAGAGAATGATGTAAATTTAATGGATAGAGGATGATGTAAAGCTAAAGGACAGAGGATGATGTAAAGCTAAAGGATAGAGGATTATGTAAATCTAATGGATAGACGATGATGTAAAGCTAATGAATAGAGGATGATGTAAAGCTAATGAATAGAGGATGTCCTGTGTGTGTTACCTGTCATTGTGTTGTAACAATACTCCGTCCTTGGTCCAGGTGATTTGGGGCTGCGGGACTCCCTCTGCAGGACAAAGCAGGTAGAGCTGCCGCGTAGCGTTGGTCAGGAAGGCTATCCGGCCAATAGTAATGTTTAAACTCCTCTGGAAGGTCATCAGCGGGTTCTGCCTCTGTCGAATAATTACTGGTCTCCTGAAACCACTCACTGACCATTCTGAAGAGTTTGGTGTCCGGTCTGTTGAAATTTAAGATCAAGGTAGAACTTTTTAACAATATTAACTGGTTTAACAGTATTATAAAATCCTGTATAATATTTTTTTGTGAGAAAATATGATATCACTTTTGATTCTGCAGATGAGATAAAAAGTTAGGAACAGTGTTATTTCAAATCAGTCATATTAGGATGTAAACTGAAATTCTGAAATTTCAACTAACATTTTGAGTTACAGTACAATGTCCCAGTTTTCTTCCTCATCTGAAAAGGAATTGATCCCAAATGCATAGTACCATACAGTCCAATTCTATATCTGAAAGAACAATCCAGAGCAATCCTGTTTCTTGCATTCCTTTACTCTGCTCTTTGCTCTGTATGAAAAGTAGCATCAAACTTTATTTTATGAACTGCCCGGTCTTTACTTGACATTGTAACTACTTAAATGGCATACCTATTATGCAAAAACAACTTTTTTGGAAGTGGGCGTGTCCTTCATGTTTATACCACTGTGGCATACATTAGGTAAACATTAGGAAAACATTCGGGAATGTGTACATGATGTTTTCAATTCTTACATGACGATGCAGAAAAAAAGTAAATCCTTTGATGGAAAGTAAAGCTGCATTTTGGAATGCTGAAATGCATTGCATTGTGAGAAAACCTTACTTTTGGGGTTCCCTGTCTCTTCATCGGTCCCTCTCCATTGTTCTGTAGAAGCCGGTTGTCCACCAGACATCTCTGTGATGATGGTGTAGATGATCTGGGAAGCCAGATCCTGGCTGATCTCTCCTGCCTCTGCCTGCAAACTCACATTCCCCACCCTCTCCTCCAGGCTCCAGGGTTGCTGCCCAGAGGCCCCTGCCTGCATCTGCAGCACGGACGTCTCCGTACCACCAAACGGCAGGAAAGACAGACTGGGACCTCTGAGGGTAGAGGTGAGAGGGAGACAACGAGGAAGGGCCTGGAAGTCCCAGTTCTGAGGATTGGGTAGCGGCTGAACCCTCGTCAGGTCCGGTTTGGTTTCAGGGTCCGATTCGTTCTCAACCGGGCGGTCGATCAGCCTGCTGTCACTGCCAATCAGTTTGAGGGTGAAGGTATCGAAGGCAGGGCCAGCGATACACACATACACACCACTGTCCCCTGCCCCTAGACTGTGGACCTTGAGGGAGCCAGACTTGGTGAGTCCCATGCGCTTGGAGCTGGGCAGCGGTCGGCCATCTTTCTCCCAGCGGATGGAGGCTTTCTGGAAGTCACAAATAGGAGCCCAATTTAGACTGCAGTTCTTGAATTTACCTCTTGACAAAGCCAGCAGAACATAAAGCTCCGGAAAAAAATAAGAGACCACTGCACTTTTTTCTTTCCTTTCCAAAAAAGTTGAAAAGGAAGGTTTTGAGTGAGGAACAGAAGGGTTAAAATTAATTTAATGAGTGAAATAAGTATTTGATCCCCTCTCATTCTTAAAGATTTCTGGCTCCCAGGTGTCTTTTATACAGGTAACGAGCTGAGATTAGGAGCACACTCTTAAAGGGAGTGCTCCTAATCTCAGTTTGTTACCTGTATAAAAGACACCTGTCCACAGAAGCAATCAATCAATCAGATTCCAAACTCTCCACCATGGCCAAGACCAAACAGCTGTCCAAGGATGTCAGGGACAAGATTGTAGATCTACACAAGGCTGGAATTGGGCTACAAGACCATCGCCAAGCAGCTTGGTGAGAAGGTGACAACAGTTGGTGCGATTATTCGCAAGTGGAAGAAACACAAAAGAACTGTCAATCTCCCTTGGTCTGGGGTCCATGCAAGATCTCACCTCGTGGAGTTGCAATGATCATGAGAATGGTGAGGAATCAGCCCAGAACTACACGGGAGGATCTTGTCAATGACCTCAAGGCACCTGGGACTAAAGTCACCAAGAAAACAATTGGTAACACACTACGCCGTGAAGGACTGAAATCCTACAGCGCCCGCAAGGTCCCCCTGCTCAAAAAAGCACATGTACAGGCCCGTCTGAAGTTTGCCAATGAACATCTGAATGATTCAGAGGACCCTGGGTGAAAGTGTTGTGGTCAGATGAGACCAAAATTGAGTTTTTGGCATCAACTCAACTCACCAAGTTTGGAGGAGGAGGAATGCTGCCTATGACCCCAAGAACACCATCCCCACTGTCAAACATGGAGGTGGAAACATTATGCTTTGGGGGTGTTTTACTGCTAAGGGGACAGGACAACTTCACCGCATCAAAGGGACGATGGACGGGGCCATGTACCGTCGAATCTTGGGTGAGAACCTCCTTCCCTCAGCCAGGGCATTGAAAATGGGTCGTGGATGGGTATTCCAGCATGACAATGACCAAAACACAAGGCTAAGGCAACAAAAAGTGGCTCAAGAAGAAGCACATTAAGGTCCTGGAGTGGCCTAGCCAGTCTCCAGACCTTAATCCCACAGAAAATCTGTGGAGGGAGCTGAAGGTTCGAGTTGCCAAACGTCAGCCTCAAAACCTTAACGACTTGGAGAAGATCTGCAAAGAGGACTGGGACAAAATCCCTCCTGAGATGTGTGCAAACCTGTTGGCCAACTACAAGAAACGTCTGACCTCTGTGATTGCCAACAACGGTTTTGCCACCAAGTACTAAGTCATGTTTTGCAGAGGGGTCGAATACTTATTTCACTCATTAAAATGCAAATCAATTTATAACATTTTTGACATGCATTTTCTGGATTTTTTTTGTTGTTATTCTGTCTATCACTGTTCAAATAAACCTACCATTAAAATTATAGACTGATCATTTCTTTGTCAGTGGGCAAACGTACAAAATCAGCAGGCGATCAAATAATTTTTTCCCTCACTGTATGTCCAGTCAAAGTTGGAAACCCCAGGTATGGTGTTTGTTAAAAGCCCTCCAGAAAAAGGTCCAACCTGGAAGTGCCTGACGGGGCATTTGATGACCAGGGAGGTTTTGGGTAGGAGGTATGCACGGCCACCTATAGTCAGGTGGAGGCGTTTCTCCTGCCGGGTCTGGATGTAGATACGACTTAGGCCCAGAATCAGTGGACATCGCTTCACTGGCTCCTGGAATGTTTCCTTGATTGTTGCTTCCTTCCCAGTCTCCTTTGTGGGCTGCTGGTTTATTTTGTCCGATTCCTTCATATGCGGTTTGGAGTTCATATCTTTGTTATTCTCTGGAGGGTGAGAGGGATGGAGGAAAAGACATTTACTCACATAATGAATGTACGCAATGGAATGAAGGTTTAGAAGATGGATAAAAACTACTTTGTGACAATGACAAAACAGCATATACAAAACTGATATTTGACATAAAATCGCCAACCAATTAGTATAAAATGAGAAAGGAAATTGAGAAAATGTTACACTCATTGGGCTGGTTTTGCAGACTCAAATTAAGCGTAGTCATGGACAAAAGAAAATATATCTCAATGGAGAATAGGCTTAATCTGTATCCGCAAAGCTAGCGCGTTACGGGCCAATTTCGCGGACACCGATAAAGCCTAGTCTGGTCCAAAAAAATCTGTCTCAATGGAGAACTCCATTAATCTTGATTTTATTACTTCTAGACTAGGGTTAATCTGTGTTCACAAAACTGTCCATATGTGTTTATTTAGTCTGGAATTAGCCTGATTTTAAAACCAAGCTCTCAGCAAAGAGCAGTCTAGCTAAATGGCTGTGATTTGTCTCCTACTGAACGATGGTCATACTTAGACTGTGAGGCAATACATGCACACCCTCCCTCTAACGATCTATCTGACTTAGCCCCAAATGGCACCATATTCCCTATATAGTTCACTACTTTTGACTAGAGCCCGTCAGGTCATACTCAGAATGTAAGCCAATGCAGGCTCTGGTCAGTAGTGCACTTCATGTGGAATAGGATGCCATTTGGGACGCACACTCTCTGTATATCTGGGCCATGCTAATCCAGTGGATTTGATATCATTAGCTTTCATAAAAGGGAATGAGATAAGGTCTGGGCTGGAAGGCTGAGGCAACATGACCTTGTGCTTGTGACATCCAGGCGGCATCCCAAATGGCACACTTCTACCATTTGGGACGTTTCCTGAAGCCAGCACCAGAGCAGAGCAAATCCTTGGCTTCATGTCAATCCTCCCAGTGACACACAGAGCAGGCAGCCCATTGTAAAGCAACACACAGCCAATATCACACACACACATTGAGACACGGGTCGTCACGAACCCACCCCGACCCTCGCAAGCTTCAGCCAGGCAGGTTTGTACACTACCGTTCAGAGGTTTTGGGTCATTTCAAAATGTCCTTGTTTTCGAAAGAAAAGCAAATTTTTTGTCCATGAAAATAATGTCAGAAAATAAATCAGAATTACAGTGTAGACATTGTTAATGTTGTATATTTGTTGTACATGATTTTTAAAGGAATATCTAAAAAGGCATAGAGGCCCATTATCAGCAACCATCAGTCCTGTGTTCTAGTGACACGTTGTGTTTGCTAATCCAAGTTTATCATTTTAAAAGGCTAATTGATCATTAGAAAACCCTTTTGCAATTATGTTAGCACAGCTGAAAACTGTTGTTCTGATTAAAGAAGCAATAAAACTGGACTTTAGACAAGTTGAATATCTGGAGCATCAGCAACTGTGGTTTTGATTACAGGCTCAAAATGTCCAGAAACAAAGAACTTTCTTCTGAAACTTATCAGGCTATCTTTGTTCTGAGAAATGAAGGCTATTCCATGCGGGAAATTGCCAAGAAACTGAAAATCTCGTACAACGTTGTGAACTACTCCCTTCATAGAACAGCACAAACTGTCTCTAACCAGATTAGAAAGAAGAGTGGGAGGCCCCGGCGCACAACTGAGCAAGAGGACAAATATATTAGAGTGTCTAGTTTGAGAAACAGACGCCTCACAGGTCCTCAACTGGCAGCTTCATTACATAGTACCCACAAAACACCAGTCTCAACATCAACAGTGAAGAGGTGACTCTGGGATGCAGGCCTTCTGGGCAGAGTTGCAAAAAAAGCCATGTCTCAAACTGTTCAATAAAAAGAAAAGATTAAGATGGGCAAAATAACACAGACAAAAAAATGCCAGCATCCCGGAGTCACCTCTTCACAGGTGACGTTGAGACTGGTGTTGACTATCATTATTATAACATTGCATTCATATTTCATTAAAGTATATGATACATTTTGGACATTTTCAATGTGTTTTGAATGGTTTCAGATCGTTAATCACAACAACAATGCATGCATTAAAATTCCTAAATATTCACTCAGGTTAACTGTTTGACTCCGGCAGCCCGCATTTAGAATGATTGTTCTGTAGAAAATGAGTTAATATGAATTAAAACAATATATCTGTAGAAAATCTGTTTAAATTAACTGAAATAATCTCTCTGTACAAAGTGTATTCATATTAATTAAAATTATCTCTCTGTAGAAATAATCTGCTAATACTAATTAAAATGATCATTTAGTTGAAAATCTGTTTGTATACATTTCCATAGGAAACAAAGTCACACTATTTGAAATATATTTTAATCCCTTTTAGTGCTCGGGTTCCCGATAACATGGCACTTACGACGGTTTAACGATGCACATAGCCTTAAGATGGACTTTGTTATGAAGGACTTATGCCTGTTTCCCAAACCATCACGTATACTGCTCTTTGAAAAGTGCATCGTGAGTGCTACATTACGGACGTTTGGAATGTAATTAGGCCATATTTGAGGTTTGGAATGGAATAAAGCGAATATGAATATGTTTTAAAATATAGCCTATTGCATTTCGATAGAGCTAGATTACTTATCAGAAGCATATAATATCACTAGTGATGTATTCAACTACTACTTAGGCATCAATAGGAAAATGTAAAACTCAAAGAAGTAGTGAAATTTAGGGTGCACGGATCATTATATCCAACCAATGGGGTGGACTTCAGCCACTCAAAATCATGTCTCCGGAAATCGATCACGTGACATCCAATTATCTGTTCCTCTGGTAGGTATATAAAATATATGTCACATAGCAATCAACACATGATTGGTTAACTGGGAGTGGGGTGCCCCGGCGCACAACTGAGCAAGAGGACAAATATGTTAGAGTGTCTAGTTTGAGAAACAGACGCCTCACAAGTCCTCAACTGGCAGCTTCATTACATAGTCCCCGCAAAACACCAGTCTTAACAGTACTGTACTACACTGAGGGGTACTTTACCACACTGAGAGGTACTTTACCACACTGAGAGGTACTTTACCACACTGAGGGGTACTTTGGCACACTGAGAGGTACTTTACCATAATGAGAGGCACTTTACCACACTGAGGGGTACTTAACCACACTGAGAGGTTCTTTACCAGACTGAGGGGTCCTTTACCACACTGAGGGGTACATTGCCAAACTGAGAGGTACTTTACCAGACTGAGGGGTACTTTACCAAACTGAGGGGTACTTTGCCACACTGAGAGGTACTGTACTACACTGAGGGGTACTTTACCACACTGAAGGGTACTTTGCCACAATGAAAGGCACTTTACCAGACTGAGGGGTACTTTACCACACTGAGGGGTACTTTGCCACACTGAGAGGTACTGTACTACACTGAGGGGTACTTTACCACACTGAAGGGTACTTTGCCACAATGAAAGGCACTTTACCAGACTGAGGGGTACTTTACCACACTGAGGGGTACTTTGCCACAATGAGAGGCCCTTTACCAGACTGAGGGGTACTTTACCAGACTGAGGGGTACTATGCCACACTGAGAGGTACTTTGCCACACTGAGAGGTACTTTACTACACTGAGAGGTACTTTACTACACTGAGGGGTACTTTACCACACTGAGAGGTACTTTACCACACTGAGGGGCAGTGAGTAGTAGATCCACTGGCCATGAGATTTTCACATGGGAACTGCTTTCACATGTGAAAATGCATATCCAATTTTTAAGTGGATGTTTTTAACATGTGAAACCACAAATTTCACAGTTGCCACTGCAATTCACATGAAGGGAAAACATGTTTTATGTAGCTCTTGAAAAAAGAGGTGGTAATGTGAATTGAAATGTGATATTGGCACTTTATTTCCTATATAGTGTAACACTTTTGACGAGATATCTGTCTCTGAAAAGTAGTGCACATCACAGGGAATAGGATACCATTTCTGATACATTATTAGTCAGATCAACTGATCTGACACGTCACAGCTCTGTAGAAACATCACACAGAACACGCTAATTCACTTTTCCCAAACACCAAAAGTGTAGCTATGTTTGTATATGTGTGTGTGTGTTTGTGTACTCACTAGGGCAGGTGATCATTCGGCAGGTCCTGATCAGGGGTGGAGAGGGAAGGCCGTCGCAGTGCCTCCGGGCCAGGGTCACCTGTTGTCCAGTGGAGGTCAACCTCTGACAGACCGTCTCCCTGCGCTGAATCCCCAGGCCACAGGACACGGAGCACTGCAATACACCCATAGAGGAAGGTCCCTGATGTCATTCAAATGTCATGTATTCTTTCCCCGATACAATCCACAAACCTGTACGAGTGAAAGGGTAGGGTCTCTTACCCCGCCACCCCCCCCCAACCCCACGGTAACTCCTAACTCTCCCCCATTTTCCCTCCCTCTCACCTTCCCCCACTCTCCACCGGCCATGTAGGGCAGACAGTCCGTCTTTGAGCAGGTCCTCTGGGGCGCTGGTTTGACCCCTGGGCACCCTGTATCACCCAGCCTCCTGTAGGCCCCCGTAGACAACAGCTGCTTACAGAACACCTTACGTACCTGGACACCTCCTCCACAGGAGTGAGAACACTGTAGTGGGTTGGAGATGGGAGAGGAGAGACAGTAGACAGGTCAGAGTCTGGATGATAGTAGAGAGTCTGGATGGTAGCAGAGAGTCTGGATGATAGTAGAGAGTCTGGATGATAGTAGAGAGTCTGGATGATAGCAGAGAGTCTGGATGATAGTAGAGAGTCTGGATGATAGTAGAGAGTCTGGATGATAGTAGAGAGTCTGGATGATAGTAGAGAGTCTGGATGATAGTAGAGAGTCTGGATGATAGTAGAGAGTCTGGATGATAGTAGAGAGTCTGGATGATAGTAGAGAGTGTAGATGATAGTAGAGAGTCTGGATGATAGTAGAGAGTCTGGATGGTAGCAGAGAGTCTGGATGATAGCAGAGAGTCTGGACGATAGTAGAGAGTGTAGATGATAGTAGAGAGTCTGGATAATAGTAGAGAGTCTGGACGATAGTAGAGAGTCTGGATGGTAGCAGAGAGTCTGGACGATAGTAGAGAGTGTAGATGATAGTAGAGAGTCTGGATAATAGTAGAGAGTCTGGATGATAGTAGAGAGTCTGGATGATAGCAGAGAGTCTGGACGATAGTAGAGAGTCTGGACGATAGTAGAGAGTCTGGATAATAGTAGAGAGTCTGGATGATAGCAGAGAGTCTGGATGATAGTAGAGAGTGTAGATGATAGTAGAGAGTCTGGATGATAGTAGAGAGTCTGGATGATAGTAGAGAGTCTGGATGATAGCAGAGAGTCTGGACGATAGTAGAGAGTCTGGATAATAGTAGAGAGTCTGGATGATAGTAGAGAGTGTAGATGATAGTAGAGAGTCTGGATGATAGTAGAGAGTCTGGACGATAGTAGAGAGTCTGGGTGGTAGTAGAGAGTCTGGATGATAGTAGAGAGTCTGGATGATAGTAGGGCCAATAGGGCTTCTCAGAAATTGTTTTGACCATCCCATCCATTTGTCTATATCTCAACACACACACACACACACACACACACACACTACACAGCTGTTCCTCCGTACCTCCTGCCATTGTTCAGTCTCCCACGCCGGAGGGCAGTCCAGCTGGTTGCAGGGTTGAAGGATGGACGGCTTGAATTCCCTGCACTCGTCCTCCGACAGACTCACGCTGTCCTGCTGCTCCATGGAGACCACACGCATGCAGTACACATTCCGGGTCTGGATGCCCACCCCACACGTCGCGGAGCAGCTAGTCCAGCCAGTCACCTCCCACCTAGGAAAGATGTAGGGAGGACGTTAAAAATAATGACACGGTAAAAACACACACTTATGGACGTTATTTGCTCTGACAGAGGGCACCAGTTGGGAGTACCAGTAATAAATGACACCATAAAGAAAAGATAATTCAGAGATTTGTAGAGTAATGTCAACATAGCCCACAAGCTGTTGTTTCCAACAGGAGGGTCGCGAAGCCAAGAAATGCTGTTTTCATTAAGGATATGCCTATTCTGTGAAATGTGAATGCAATAACTCGATTCACTCTGTACTCCGAAACAACTGAAATGTTCTAAAACTTTGGCAAAGGGTACGGTCTAAAAAAAGAGGTCCACTCCATTAGTAAAAAATATTATACTTCTGGGTATGGAAAACTGTACTGAGATCAAATATTTCATTGATGAAGAATGTGGGCCCAGTTCCATTTGTCCTCAGCGGCTTCCACTGCCCTGCCAATGGGCCTCCTGTCCCTGCCGGCCACTGGGCCTCCTGTCCCTGCCAGCCACTGGGCTTCCTGTTCCCGTGGGGAGTGGAAATGATGACCTGGTGCTTCAGATTCATTCATCCGATGGGCTATCTGGGGCTAAATACAAGGCAGGCCTGCCACTGTTCACAGTCCTAATAAAGAACTGCACTGAAGAGGGAGAGGTCAAAGAATGTGGGGTGAGAGAAAAGAGACAGAGAGAGTTAAGAAAGAGAGACAGGAGAAGTAGAAAGCTGTGTGTGCGTGTGTGCGTGTGTGTGTGTGAGACTAACCATCACCCTATATGTGGGACACACCTATGTCTCAATGGAGATAGATAACTTACACTTGGGGAGCTTTTCTGTGTGTTCTTCTCCTCTCCAAGAATATGTACTAATCCCTACGCTAGTGTGTCTCTCAACCAACCCACCCATGGACCTGTAAACTAGCACTGAATAAACCCTCTGTAGTACGCTACCTTAGTGTATCATTTGGAACACCATTATAGTGTTGTCATCCAAGTCTTGAGTCCAAAAGTAGAGGAGAAAACAACGGTTGTGGCGTTTACTTTGGAGACTGTAATTATACTGTATTAATAATACACTTTTCACTGCATAGGGTACAACTTTTAGTCAGGGTTATTTAGATGTCTGTTTTCATAACAATCCTCATCAGAAATAGCCCAGCATCCTACTCTGCAATAACCATCATCTTTATGAAACAGAGCATCTGATGCAACGCACCGCAAGAGATCTCCTGCTGCACCAAGGCTGCGATTAAAACATTTTTAGATTGAGTTATACCACTCCAAATGGTACCCGTATTTCTGTTTTATTTCTGTTTTTAGTCTTTGCAATAAAACACTGCTCCTATTAGAGTCAATAAAACAATTTGATCCTAATTAAGATCAGCTTTTCCCTGAACGTAGCAGGCTTGTGTCCAGTGAACTAGTCGTTCTGCTGCCTTTGGCATGGGTTTAGTGGTTGATAAAACAACTGCGTGTCCGCGTACTTAACTCTCATCAAATGTTCTCTTCATGTGAACGCAGTCTGACAAGCAATTTAGTATCAGTGTTTTTTTTTTTAAACTAACCAGGTTCTTGCCTCTCTCTCTTTCTCTCTCTCACACGCTCACACACTCTCATACTATGTTTTCATTACTTTAAGTATTACTTTTTTATGCAAAAAAGTATTTTCATGAACCTCTAATCCTAAACTTACCACTTACCCTAATTCTAACACTTTTTACCATGGTTCATTTTCTTATTTAATGTCAGGACATTCTGGGTCACTGTGGTTTATACACACACACACACACACACACACCACACATGCACACACACACACACATGCACACTTGCGTTTGCAAAAGTTTGTTTCATAAGTATGTTTTTATGTTTTTAAACTTGGTCTAACTTCATGTTAGTTTGGTGAAAAAAAGGCATTTTCAATGTGTCTGAAAATGTCGACCTGGCAGTCTATGGTAGATATTCAAACATGTTGCTTCTTCATTGTTAACTTTAATCTAAACAATGTGATGTTTTACTAAGCTATATAAACTATGGCACTATGAAAAATAAGCATATGAATGTTTTCTTTGACTCCTGTGTTCATAGTTATCTTTATTACCTCCATGTTGATCGAATTCCCAGAGCTTGAGTCGTAGCCAGGAAAGACCGACAGATGGACAGACACACATTTGCTGACAGACAGACAGACAGACAGACCAATAGGCAGACAGACAGTCAGGCAGATAGACAGCAGGACATGGGGCAGAACGACAACAACTTTGCATGACATGGCCTGGAACCCACAAGGATGCCAACCTCTTCCAGGTTCACTGTTTTTGTGCCACAGACCTGCGGTGCATCTCAATAGTGTAGTTGAAGGGAAGGAGACGAGGGCAGATGAGGGGAGCTGCCTTGAACAATTCAGGTACATCCAGGAATAGGAACAACATGTGCAACTCTTGCCAGGCATAGGCTGGTACCCACAAAACCGCCCACCTCCATGCCCCCTGTGTGACATCAGAGGGCCTGGCAAAAGTGGGAAGCGGCATGGTTCCTACACCAAACCAGGGCCTGTTAAACAGGGTGGACATACAAATGCAACATTATGACACAATTCTTCATTCTGCCAAATAAATACAGCTGTCTGTTCTACACAATGTCTTTCTATCTGAACGAATGAGCCCTGCGTGAGCTCAACTCTGGGGCCAGAGAGTCTACTGTTTTTCTGTGGTTGGAGAAGCAATTTTACTCAGGTTACTGTTGAAGCCACTAGTTCCTTTGTCAGACCACAGACGAGACTTGTATTGTTAAATTACAAAAGATATAACCCATTCTCTGTTCTCTATGTCTGTCGACTACTGAACTCTAATTACATTATCAGTGCCTTCACCATGATATAGTAGGCAGTCATCTAAAACATTTTGATTCCAATATAGCAAAAAAAGATGAACCATATCAGCAATTTATTCTCTTGAATTCAACTGATTTGTGTTTAGAAGCTATAGTTTAGTCAACAGCTTGTCTGTGTCCCTATTCCCTAAAATACTAACCAAGGACCCTGGTCAAACAAAGTGCACTATATACTTAGGTAATAGGGACAAAGCCCATGTCCCTGACAAATAATTTCATAATAAGAGAAAAAAACACTGAGACTGGTGATATTAGAACCACCTGCATTCATTGTATGGAATTACACATGTTAATCCTGTGGCTTGTGACAACAATCTGGGGTTTGGTTTGCTGATACTTATCTTTTTAGGTCTGGGTATTGTATGTGTGTGTGCATATGTGTTTGTGCATACGCATGCATTTGTTTCTGTCCGTTTGATGTTCTAAGGACCTCTCCTTTCTTGTCCTTTGAAATGACATTGACTTCTGCCGGAAGACCTACAACATGAACTATCTCTCCAAGTTCTGTGGAGTTTGCCCCAAATGGCATCCTATTCCCTTCTGTGTGTGCTTGTATAAACCAGCAAGTGTTACACTACAAAGGGAATTAGTTCATATTTGGGACCTAGCCTAGTGTGCAGCAGTCAGAAGGGAAATAATAAAACAGATGCCAAAGTGAGACAGGAAAAAGAAGATTTCACAGGGACATGGTTGAGAGGACCGGGGTGGTTACGCTTGTGGTTCCACCATGTTTACCTTGGTTTCGCATTCACTACAACAGGATGTTGTTCCAGCAACCAAAACATCAGATTGGTTGTCAATAAACAACCTGCGTGACAGGGGATGTTTGGCTTTGCTGGACAATGGTAACCAAGGGAGACGGTGATGAGGGTGTGTTAGTGACAAGATTAGCACACCTGAATGAATGAGCACATAAACACAGACCCACAAACACACCCGCCCGACCACGCAAACCCGCACACAACGACACACATGGGCACGATAATGTATGTTAAGTATAATCTACAGTTGGAATCTGATAGTATCTGTCGTTAGTCAGACACACTGTGAAATGTAAACTCCAATCTCGCCAGCCAGGTAGAAGAGGATGATGTGATGTGTTAGATGCTGACCTTGGGGGGCACGGTTCGGGGTTGCAGACGCGGACCATGGCTGGGGGTCGGCTGAAGGGGTCACAGAGAGATTCACTGACCTCTTCTCCTCTTACCCGACTCACACACCTCACCTCGGCTGTCTGTCTCCCTGGAGGACAGGAGGATCAGGGTTGAAAGACAGGGGGCTGATCTCAGAGACAACACATCAATACTGAGTTGTTATGGTTACAACTAAGCGCAGGAGGGTGATTTGAATATCCCAAAACATTCTATAAAGAAATACACAGCATTTGGTATAATGGGACCGGGAGGGGAAGGAGTGTGGGTTACTGGTAGAAGGGGGAGAGTGAGTGAGGTAAAGGGGGTGGGAGAGGGGAGGGAGAGAGGGTATTGGGACACTATGAATGCCGTCACACAGGAACACTAATATAGTGACACATGGTCTTCAGGGCTGTGACAATCCCTCTATAAAATAAATGTATAACTTTTATTAGAAAGCTATCTCAAAAAGTGCTATACTCAAGGAAGCTATGGCCATTTCCTTTGTAGACCAGAATCTTTCCGTTTTGTATGGAAATAATAAGGATAATGTTCAGGAAAATACATGATTGAGATACATGATTGGGAAGAGGTTTTGTATGATTTTCTGGGAATAAAGTGGGTTTTGTTGAAGCAACTCACCTGCAGCACAGGAGGCAGAGCAGGTAGTGAACCCCCTGTAGTCCCAGTGGTGGGGCTCCGCTCCCTGTGTGTGCAGGCCTGGGCCTGGGGGTTCTGGGAGGCCCGGAGAGAAGCCTGGGGCTACAGTACAGTCTCCCACATCACAGGGCCTCTCCAACTGGGGGCGGTTGTTACCGCACTCTTCCTCGGGCAGGTCCACCTCGGTTTGGGTGAAAGAAAGGAGTACCCGGCATTTCAGCTCCCGAGTCTGTACGCCTGCCCCACAGGTGGCACTGCACGGAGACCACGGCCCTGGGATGAACCTGGAGATGACAAACAGATAGGAAGACTCAGGCTCTCAGCCCCTAAACCAAACCCTAAGCTGCTAAACCTTATAACCTCAGCCCCTAAACCCTACA
>JACXGI010004461.1:0-53640 GCA_016801175.1 Esox masquinongy | reverse complement strand
TGAGATACTGAATTTGGGGTTTTCATTAGTTGTCAGTTATAATCATCAAAATTAAAAGAAATAAACACTTGAAATATATCAGTCTGTGTGGAATGAATGTATACATTATACAAGTTTCACTTTTTGAATGGAATTACTGAAATAAATCAACTTTTTGATGATATTCTAATTTTATGACCAGCACCTGTATATATATAAGTCAACTGAAATTACCTACTTTGTCATTGTTTTTAACATAAAAGCTTTTGCTGTACAATTTTACAGTTCTGTGTAATGAAAATGTGTGGTCTTGGAGTTACAACTAAGGTAATGGTCCAGAAACATGCAAATGAGGATCCAGCCATTTCAGACTTGTTTTGTTCTCTAATTATTGGGGTAATGATATCAACAAGGTCATGTTGTTAAAGAGTACTGTTTTGTTGCCGTCTACATCCTAATGAATAAATTGTTTAAGCATTGATACCAAGGGTTGATTTGGCATCAAGAGGATGGATTGTTATGGAAATTCTTGAACTAATGTACATTTGAGAAATGTCTGCTTTTCTATTACCTGGCATGTACAGTGAGTTAAAAAAGTATTTGATCCCCTGCTGATTTTGTGCGTTTGCCCACTGACAAAGAAATGATCAGTCTATAATTTTAATGGTGGGTTTATTTAAACTGTGAGAGACAGAATAATAACAAAACAATCCAGAAAAACGCATGTCAAAAATGTTATAAATTGATTTACATTTTAATGAGTGAAATAAGTATTTGATCCCCTCTCAATCAGAAAGATTTCTGGCTCCCCTGTGTCTTTTATACAGGTAACAAGCTGAGATTAGGAGCACACTCTTAACACTAGAACCGCCAGGCCTTTTTTACCCCCTATAACCGCCAAAGCCGAACGCCGTTTGGCGTCATTAGCATACACATTGTCCTATGAGCATGGACATTCTCCTCCGCAGCATCACCATCCAGCCAGAGCATCAGTTCATCTACTGGGTCGTTATCGAACTGTATAGAATATTCTAATAAAAATAATGAAATACAGAATTTGTTTATTTTAAATGGTTAATGAATTTGAAAAATACATGAATGTGTGTGTATTGAAGGTCTCATCATACTAAAAAACAACTAAAAAATGAATACATAGAAAAAGAAGAGGTCCGAAATGAATAGGCTGTGAATGGCGCTTCTTTGCAGGTCTCTCCCACTGGTTGTAGTGGGGCTATCGAGTTGATCTCAACGCCAATGCATAGCTCTAGTCTCCTCAATAACTGGCATAAAATATTTTTCTATAGGTGACATCAATCAATTATCGACAAACAGAGAGGAGCTATTAGAAAAAGACGAGGTCCGAAATGAATAGGCTGTGAACGGCGCGTCTTTGCAGGTCTCTCCCGCGGGTTGTAGTGGGGCAATCAAGATGATCTCAACGCCACTGCATAGCTCTAGTCTCCTAGATAACTGGCATATAATATTTTTCTATAGGTGACATCAATCAATTATCGACAAACAGAGAGGAGTTATTAGAAAAAGACGAGGTCCGAAATGAATAGGCGGTGAACCGCACGTCTTTGCAAGTCTCTCCCGGGGTTGTAGTGGGGCTATCAGGTTGATTTCAACACAAATGCATAGCTCTAGTCTCCTAGATTATTGGCATATACAATTTTTCTATAGGTGACATGAATACGTTATCGAAAAACCGAGAGGAGCTATTAGAAAAAGACGAGGTCCGAAATGAATAGGCGGTGAACCGTGCGTCTTTGCAGGTCTCTCCCGCGGGTTGTAGTGGGGCTATCGAGTTGATTTCAATGCTAAAGCATAGCTCTAGTCTTCTAGATTATTGACATAAGATCTTTCTATAGGTGACAGGAATAAGTTCTCGAAAAAACGAGAGGAGTTATTAGAAAAAGTTAGAAATGAGATATAGTTGGAATTTCGTTTTGTGAATAATTATTTAGCCTAATACATTTGTAAAATATTAAACTTCAGTAAAATAAGCAGAGAAAATTCAAAGAGAGACGATAGGATGTGTGGGCGATTTAGTTTCTCTTTCTCTCCTAAAATAATGTAGTTTTACATTTTCGATTTAAATTTGATGAATTACCCTACACTATAAGCTGAATATCCTATTGAAAAACAGTAACACGTGGTAAGTAGCCTATATCATTTGTATTATATTTCAATAATAGCCTAATTAGGTTTTCATTCATCTGGGAGTATCGCGCATTCATCCATTGACGTCATGCATTCAGTATAGGGTGATTAGCGCCTGGGTACCATTTGGGTACCAACGCTAAGTGGCGTGGGCTGTTGGCGGATTAAGTAGCAAAACAGTGTAAAGAACCAGATAAATCGTCTCTAAATCGTTTTCTGTTCGTCAGTTTAGAATTCCGACAACGGAACAATGTAATATTCGCCTTTTTAGGAAAAGTCATGGAAGGAGGAGGGTGTAGCTTTCAAAATGGCAGTTTTATTTTAATTACAAACTCACACTTCTAGTGTTAAAGGGAGTGCTCCTAATCTCAGCTTGTTACCTGTATAAATGACATCTGTCCACAGAAGCAATCAATCAATCACATTCCAAAGTCTCCACCATGGCCAAGACCAAAGAGCTGTCCAAGGATGTCAGGGACAAGATTGTAGACCTACACAAGGCTGGAATGGGCTACAAGACCATCGCCAAGCAGCTTGGTGAGAAGGTGACAACAGTTGGTGCGATTATTTGCAAATGGAAGAAACACAAAAGAACTGTCAGTCTCCCTCAGTCTGGGCTCCATGCAAGATATCACCTCGTGGAGTTGCAATGATCATGAGAATGGTGAGGAATCGGCCCAGAACTACACTGGAGGATCTTGTCAATGATCTCAAGGCAGCTGGGACCATAGTCACCAAGAAAACAAATGGTGACACACTACGCCGTGAAGGACGGAAATCCTGCAGCGCCCGCAAGGTCCCCCTGCTCAAGAAAGCACATGTACAGGCCCGTCTGAAGTTTGCCAATGAACATCTGAATGATTCAGGGGAGAACAGGATGAAAGCATTGTGGTCAGATGAGACCAAAATCGAGCTCTTTGGCATCAACTCAACTTGCCCTGTTTGGAGGAGGAGGAATGCTGCCTATGACCCCAAGAACACCATCCCCACCGTCAAACAACATGGAGGTGGAAACATTATGCTTTGGGGGTGTTTTTCTGCTAAGGGGACAGGACAACTTCACCACATCAAAGGGACGATGGATGGGGCCATGTACCATCAAATCTTGGGTGAGAACCTCCTTCCCTCAACCAGGGCTTTGAAAATGGGTCGTGGATGGGTATTCCAGCATGACAATGACCCAAAACACACGGCCAAGGCAACAAAGGAGTGGCTCAAGAAGAAGCACATTAAGGTCCTGAAGTGGCCTTGCCACTACAAGAAACGTCTGACCTCTGTGATTGCCAACAAGGGTTTTGCCACCAAGTATTAAGTCATGTTTTGCAGAGGGGTCGAATACTTATTTCACTCATTAAAATGCAAATCAATTTATAACATCTTTGACATGCGTTTTTCTGGATTTTTTTGTTGTTATTCTATCTCTCACTGTTCAAATAAACCTACCATTAAAATTATAAACTGATCATTTCTTTGTCAGTGGGCAAACATACAAAATCAGCAGGGGATCAAATACTTTTTTCCCTCACTGCAACTCTGGTCTTTGTTCGTGACACACATGTCTGCATAATATCAGAGGATCATTAGGTACTCTGACCATCTGTTAATCTGCCTAAACCAATAAGGGTATCTGTCCTTTGTTCTTAGGAAGTGGCCCTTGGGGGAAGTAGGGGCAATTGGCCCAGATGGGTAAACACTACAGTAAACACCTAGGGCAGGAAGGATAATGTGGGTGGACAGCGCGCCCTTTCGATAAAACCTGTGTGACATAAGACAGCTGGGCAGCATCTTACCACACCCCTTTTAACTGTAATAAATACTGATTGTTCATTAATTTGGAAAGGCTATTATTTTCACCTTATAATGGTGTGATTCATGGCTAATCGGATGCGAGAATTTAATGCCCAGATAAAGCCCGCCTCCACTCCAACAGAGGCTCAAAACTTGGTTTGAGAAAACATGATTCGAACGAAGGTGGGAAGAAATTGTAATCATTAGAAGAAGCGAACGTGGAAAAAATGTGTCAAAACTAAGACATTTTAAGATCGGACGCGAAAATCCATTTAATGATTTTGGCATACACTTTTTCCACGCTTGAATCTATTTTTTTCCATACGATTGAATTTCGTTTTTTCATACTATGAAATATTTCAGTTACGTTTTTCTTTTCTTACAGTCAATACATTTAAGCTCAATTTGGCTCCATAGACATGTATAAGACACATGGTTGCAGATTGCCAGGTCAATCAGAGTTATTGTTGATTTTAGTTTCATGAAATTTTCACAGTTCAAAATATCCAAGATGGCAGACATGATAGGTCCTTGAATTTTGTACCTCTTGGGGAATCAGGCATGTACACAAAGAATCAGCATTCTAGGTCAATTGCGGTGGAAATGGCAAAATTTTGGAAATAATGCATTAAGGCGCGGCCTGTGGTGCCCCCTTGTGGAGGAATCGGGTCGGGTGTCTGTGTGGATAATATAACTGGTCTGAATTTTCATTGTGTCATAATGTAAAGCACACATGAAGTGTATGCATCCATACGTTTTACACTGGTCAGCAATTTTGTCCACCATCTTGGGAATATATCCCTTAGCCTTTACCTCCCTATAGGGAGACGTAAGACACAGGTATGCCGATTGCCAGGTCAATCAGAGTTATTGTTTATTTTAAGTATATTTTAATAGGTTTCATAAAATGTTGACTGTACAAAATATCCTAGATGGCGGACCTGATTGGTTCTTGATACACGGTTTCATGTCTTGGGGAATGAGACATGTAGACAACAAATTAGCATTCTGTGTCATTCTGGCTGGAAATAGAGTCATTGTGAAAAAAAATAATTTGGGCGTGCCCTGTGGCGGAATCGGGGCCAGTGTCTGTGTGTTAGGTATACATGGTCTATATATTCATTGTACCATAATGTAATGCACACATGAGGTTTATGGACGCATTTGTTTTGCACTGGTCAGCCATTTTGTCCTCCATCTTGTATTTTATTTCTTAGCAGTAAACACCCTATAAGAAGACATGTATAAGACACATGGTTGCCGATTGCCAGGTCAGTCACAGTTATTGTTGATTTTATGAAGGTATTTCTAGGTTTCATAAAATTTTCACAGTTAAAAATATCCAAGATGGCAGACATGATTGGTGCTTGATACAGTGTTGCAACTCCTGGAGAATGAGGCATGTAGACAAAGAATCAGCAGTCTAGGTCAATCGTGGTGGAAATAGTGTCATTGTGAAAAAAATTAATTAGGGCATGGCCTGTGGCGCCCCTGTGGAGGAATCGGGTCCAGTGTCTGTGGTAGGTATACGTGGTCTATATTTTCATTGTACCATAATGTAATGTACACATTAAGTTTATGGATGCATTGATTTTACACTGGTCAGCTATTTTTTCCGCCATCTTGTATTTTAACTTTTAGCTGATGAACACCCTATTGGAAGACATGTATTAGACACTTGGTTGCAGATTGCCAGGTCGATTCGATGGAATGTTGATTTTGTGCATGTTCTTGTATGTTTCATGAAATTATCACTGTAGAAGTAAATTCAAGATGACGGACATGATAGGTCCTTGATGCAATCTTGTACCTCCTGGGGAATGAGGCATTCACGCAAAAAAAATCATCATTCTAGGTCAATCGGGGTGGAAATAGTGTCACTGTGAAAAAAATGTATTAGGGCGTGGCCTGTGGTGCCACCTGTGGAGGAATCGGTTCTGGTGTCTTTGTGGTAGGTATGCATGTTCTATATTTTCATTGTGAAATAATCCCACCCTTAATATAATTTTTACTCTGGTCAGCCATATTTCCTGACAGCTTGTAAGAGAGGGATAGTATATAATTGATTACACTTTCGTGTGTTCAATGTCTGATTTATGGCTTTAGGGATTGACCTTTGAGCGGTGTGACCGGAAGGTGAAGGTGATTATGGGATTAATAATTTATCGTTTATGTCAAAAGGTTAAAAGGGGTCATTTCCGGACTTCCCAGGTGTCTTTAAGGGAGGGGTGATTTTTATGATGTTGACCCAGGATGTTTGGGTAATAAAAGGGATTTATGTATATGTTTTCACAGGTGTAAGATGCTTTTTTAAATGTGTTTCTCACGGGAGGGAGATGAGCCTGTGTTTCTTATGATTAGGGAGGGGCTGTGGTACTCCTCAGAGGAAGTCGGGCTGGTCTTGGGGGGTCAGGGTGATGGCAGAGGAAGGGGTCTGGTTTTAGGGCTCTTGGGGCAGGGAGAGTGTGTGTGTGTGTGTATACAGTTTAATGACTAACTTTTTTAAATTTCCATAGGTTTCTGTCCACTTGTTTTAAGATTTGTATAAAAGGGGCTTTAAAGTTAGTGAATAGTGAACGCATTAGGAAAAGAACAATAATGGTTTTGGTACTGAGCGATTCACCGGTGACCAGATACACCCTGACTTATGAAGTAGGCCGTAGAATGGAAGATAGAAAAGTTGTAGACAATGTTCCAGAAATATTTGATGCACCAAAGAAGCGCTTCCTCAATTTGTATAGTGTCATCCTTTAGGCTACTGACTTGTGTTTCTCTGGGAAAGCGGGTTTTGACCAAGGATGGGCCAGGGTGATGGAAAGGTGTCTGGTTTTGAGGGTCTCAGGTTAAGGAAGGGGTTCTCACAGATTTGTTTCAGGTGACTGCCTAATAACAATAATAAGGGGTCTCCTGGAGAAGTGTAAGGGGGTTGATCAGGAAATGATGAGTGTCTGTTTTTGGGTTGACTACCCTTAGGTTGTATCTAAAGTGAATCTGTCTTTTCAAAGATGTTATTCTTAGGAAGTATATTATGAGTAATAAAAAAAACTGTGTTTTAACAAATTTGGAGAGGGAGGTGATCATAAAATAGGTCCCCCCTTCTCTCTTGGGAAGGGGATTCTTGAAACGTTTCCATAGGTTGAGACTCATAAGCAATTAAGATTTTAGCCCCACCCCAGGGGTTGGATCCCTGTTTCTATCTTGGTAACCTGTTTTTAAGACATTAGAGTACTTGAACGGACTGATATACTTGAACGGAAAAATATGTCACAAATAGCAAACAATGTATTCTGCCCAGTTTTACCAGGGTTCAGAGATATGCCTATACATGAAATCATTGAAAAGCTACCGGGTTATTTAGAACAGGAGATCAAACTTAGTGATAATGCCATAATATATATATATGAACCAATTAATTCGCTATTACAGATATATCCTACACACAGATCAAACGTTTAGACCCCGCAGAAGGTATTCCGCTGTACCAAGGGAAGTTCCGACCAAAATTAGGCCTCTACGAGTGGTCACACTTGGCAAAAGCAATAATAAAAATTAAAGAATTAGCTTTGGATGAAACAACTTTTGCAGTACATATCGATGTTAACGGTAAAGTGTTGCGAGCGGTTAGAGTTGCGTCCGAAAGACAAGGAAAATGATAATAACGATACTAGGCTGTTTATCTTTTAACAATTCGAACGCAGATGTTACCGTGAATTTTCCCGTGTATAGCAATATTTCAAAACAAGCCAACTTTTTTGTACCGATATTTAATTTTTTTTCTTGAGGACTGGATAAACATTTCTCAAATGATCTATCAAATTCACGATTTATTCAGGCAGAGAGAGAACGTAAAACGATGGGCCTATTTGAATTCAAGATTATTTAACACATTGCATTAAAAGGAATTGAAACCCTCCTTGTCCCACGATCTCAAAAACCAGACACCCCGGTTTATGGTCTTTTCCTTCTAGAGTAAACAATTGTGGGGCAATAGCATTAAGATAACATGCAAGTCTGCTAGAGGCTAAGTAGAACTAAGAGATATTGTAACTGCATTAGAGGAGGGGGTGACAGGATCCTTATCTCACTAAAATAGCTGGGAGCAAGAACAGACCCCTTTGGAATTCAGTAATAAACTGGCACAATGCCAGATAAGGGAAAAGACTCTAAAGCTAGAAGTCGATTGGTTGTAATAACAACAGGGAAACCCAAAGACGGCAGCTGCCATGAAAGATGTGTTAAACAACATATATCTCATTTATATATGGTAGGAACCGCGCCCTGAACCATAAAATTTAGGGTAAGGGGCTCATGCTATAAGAACTGTGTGTGCTGTGATTGTGTCAGACTCTGTTGGACTGAATGCCACACTGTCTCCAGATATATCTGTATGAATAAAGATAATTGCCGGCACTGCGATTTTGTCTCGTCTTAATCACTTCTCATTAACCAACTCGGGGAAGTACTTTAGGTCGGTACTTCAATACAAGTAATTTTGAAATTAATGGTTTAGGACGGACCAGAAGGAAAATAGGGCGTTTTTTATTATCAGTTAGCAGCTAAAGTAGTCATTCAGTATGTCATAGAACTAGTCTGATTTAAACGCTGGATTGTGTTGGGTAAGAAGCCATTTCACAAGTCATTCCGACAAAAGGATTGCGACGCGCTAATCTGCAAAAAAAGGTGAGCCATATATTTTTACAGACCTATTAAAGTTAAAATGTTAGACGATAAGCTTTTACTCTAAAATGTAAGGATGTAATGGTATGCGGTGTCATTCAAATATAGACTATGTTTAACTGTGTTTTTATGTGTTGAATAATATTCCCTGGAGACTGATTTTGCTTAGCAACTGGTGGTTCAGATTGTCAGGAACCCACAGGTTTCGGGGCGAAAGAAAGCCGAAACGCTTTTGAAATCTAACATAATAAACAGCAAAAAGGCCCATCTCATTATCCCTCAGAATTCAGACAGCAGTTTGTGTTTTGCCATTAGTTTAGCACATTTGCTCAATCCTGGTTGTACTGATTTTCAAGGCTTACAGAAAGCACACGATATTCAGAGGGCCGTAGGTTTATCCATTCATCAACCTGTCGCTTTTTCTGATATAATCAAATTTGAAAGCTTGCTAGGCATTAAAATTGTGGTCCTGTATCATAGTAGGTATGACTCAGCCATCCTGAAATTCCAAAACAGCCCTACCCCTCATCCACACATGCTGTATTTGTTTGTTCAAGACAATCATTATTACGGTATTACCAACATTAAGGGTTTCATGGGCACACCCTATGTGTGTCACACATGTCACATAGGTTATACTAGGCTCGGGGATCACTCATGTAAATACAACTGTGCCATATGCATTGATGCAGACTGTCCATATGAGCCCCAGCAATTCACAAAGGGTCATGATTGTAACCGTACATGCCGGTCAGCTTACTGCTATGAAAATCATAAGCTTGCCTCATGGCATCCACTGGCAGCTAATTTTGCCAGCTGGTGTGACATCAACAAGAAATGTCCATTATGTCATACCAAAGAATCAATAACCCCAAACCACACAAGTGTGTCATAAAGCGTTGTCCTATATGTAAGGGCCTTTTGGATGATGGTGGCGTGTTTGAGAAGCCCCACAAATTTTATATTCAGTCAATGTTAGAAGAGAAGCCATCAGAAAAAAATCATCTTTTATGACTTTGAGACAAGAGAAAATTATCCTTCTGGCTTACACCCGCCTATATGTGTCTAGCATGACCTTCACGGGTAAAAAATGGTCGGCTAAGGGGGGATTGCGCCTTGCATTTTTTAAATCACTTTCAAAAAAACAAGTATAAGGGGTACACATTTATTGCTCACAACTCAACATCTTATGATTCCTACCTTCTTCTGAATCCCTTGATCTCACAGGGCATGACACCAACTCTTATAATCCAAGGAAGTGAGGTGTTGTGTTTTGTTGATCAGACTTTTGATCAGCGATACATTGATAGCTTAAGTTTCTTACCCATGAAACTGTCTCAAATGCCAGAGGCTCTCGGTTTTGAAACATCTGTTAAAGGATGGTTTCCGCACTTTTTCAGTTCTGAGGAGAACCTCAGTTACATTGGTCCTTATCCCGGTCCTGAAATGTTTGGGAATGACCAAATGTCAGTCCGTGACAGAGAAAAGTTTATGGCATGGCATGAGACAGTCTGTCACCAGACCTTTAACTTTCATAAAGAGATGGAAATGTATTGTGACAATAATGTGTCTATTTTATTTGAAGGATGTCTCAAGTTCAGAGAGGAAGTACTCAACGATGCAGGCGTTGATCCGCTGAGTTGTATTACAATCGCATCAGTCTGCATGAAAACCTATTGTACTCATTTTATGACAGAGGGTTCCATAGCTATTCTTTCACCTGATAACTATAGGCAACAATATAAAGCTTATTCGAGTGGCTTCATTCAATGGTTGGAGTATTTGGCTGAGACAAAAAACATCTTTATTCAGCATGCCTTGAAGGGAGGTGAAAAAAGTTTGGACCTTATCATGTTGATGGGTATGCAATCATTGATGGCCTTGAGACAGCTTTTGAGTACAACGGATGTTTCTTTCACGGTTGTACATCTTGCTTTATGCCACAGGAAATGTGTGCATTAACTCGAAAGAGCTTTGGAGACATGCATCTAGAGTTCCAAGACAAACTGAAATCCTTACAGGGTGATTATGGCCTGAAAGTGGTGGTAATGTGGGAGCATGAATGTGGTCACTTGAAAAGGTCAGATCAAGTTCAAGCTTTTCTGGACAACTTTGGTTTGCCAGAACCCCTGGAGCCCAGAGAGGCCTTGTTTGGTGGCCGCACCAATGCTTTGGTTTTAAAACATTTAGCCCAAGAGGACGAAACAATAGAGTATAGTGATTTAACATCCCTTTACCCTCATGTCATGAGCAAGTACCACTTTCCTCTGGGCCACCCTGAAATAATTCGTTGTGACTTTGACTTGCCCCAAAACTATTTCGGTGTGATTAAGGCAACAGTTGATCCTCCGAGGGGCTTGTTTCTTCCATTGCTACTGTCAAGGGGCCCAAATGGGAAGCTTTTCTTTTCCCTTTGTCGTACATGCAGCAACAACAATAATCAGCAACATCTCTGTGATCATTCTGATGAAGAGAGAGCTCTGACAGGCATATGGGTCACGAAAGAATTAAATATGGCTCTGGCTAAGGGGTACACTATAGCTAAAATCTATGAGGTGTGGAATTTTGTCAGAAAATCAGATACTCTTTTTAAAGAGTATATCAAGACTTTCTTGAGAGGCAAGCAGATGGCTTCGGGTTATCCTGCATCAGCCACCGATCAAGAGAGCAAAGACAGGTACATTCAGGATTATTATGACAAAGAGGGCATACGTTTGGATCCTGAAAAAATCAGAGTCAATAAGGCTAAGAGAAGTGTTTCAAACGTTTTTTTGGCCATTTTTTTGGGGAAAGTATGCTCAGAGAAGAAATATGCTAACAACAACCCTTGTTAAAGACCCCAAACAATTCAGAGTTCATTTTTTCAAACCGATTGGAAATGTCCTATTTTTCATTTTTGAATCAAGACTTTGCTCTGGTACAGTGGAGGTATAAAAAAAATTACCTTAGGTCCCCCGGCAATGTGAACGTACTGATTGCTGCCTTTACGACAGCCTACGGACGTCTTGAATTGTACAATCTGATGGACAAGCTGCAGAGGTGCGTGCTTTACCATGACACAGACTCTGTGGTCTGTGTTAGCAAGGCAGGTGAATGGAAACCCCATCTGAGCAATTATTTGGGTGGTTTAACAAATGAGCTTGAAGATGGTGACCATATCACAGAATGGGCATCCTGCGGTCCCAAGAGTTTTAGGACTAAAAACAACCGCGTAGTCTTGAAGGCCAAAGGCATCACACAAAACTATGAAAACGCCCCTAAGGTAAACCTAGAATCGATCACACGATTGGTTGATGGGTTCATAAAAGACAGAACTAGTGAGGAAATCTCTACCTCCAACAAAAGAATTGCGAGGGATAAAATGGGTTTCAATTTAAAAAATGTCCCACTCACGAAAACATTCTGGGTGGTGTATGACAGGAGAGTACTGCTAGCAGACAGTACCACATTGCCTTTTGGCTTTTGATTAGAGAAGATGAATTCTGTAGAAGCTTTTGACCCGCGTTTGCAATGTCCTTTTTCTGCTTTAATAGCCGGCCCGTCTGGCAGTGGAAAGACTTGTTTTGTAAAAAATGTTTTAGAAAATTCTGTATTAACTCAAAAATATGATAATATTGTATGGTGTTATTCCTGCTATCAACCAATGTATGATGAAATGTTGAAGAAAAGAAAAATACATTTTGTTGAAGGAGTACCTGAATCATTGAATGATGATCAACTCTTTCCTCCTAACAGAAATAACCTTCTAGTTTTGGATGATATGCTGTTTGCATGTGGTGAAAATCCTGAAATTGCTATACTCATCATAGAAACTTATCTGTTTTTTATCTGGTACAAAATGTCTTTCACCAAGGTAAAAATAGTCATACCATTAGCTTGAACTCCAATTACATGGTTTTGTTCAAAAACCCAAGAGACAAATTACAGATTAATACTTTGGCCCAGCAGATGTGTTCCAGAAGGAGATCGTTTTTCCTGGAAAGCTACGACGATGCAATTAAAAAAGCATATTCCTATTTATTGGTAGGTCTTAAAGCTTCTACACCAGAACATTTAAGACTCAGAGCTGGCTTGTTTCCGTGGGAGTGGCCAACAGTTTATGTCCCAAAGAAATAGTAAACGTCTGCACGTTTAAAAAGACATTTGCCCTTCTTGAGGGCCCTAGTCGTAGCCAAACCTAAAGAACGAAAGTCCATCTTGGGGCACTGTTCTTCCGATCTCATTTTAACACTGTGAGATTTCTACGAATGTTCTCAAGGGGCGTATCCCACTCAGCCAGGAACAATTTAACCAATTAAAGAGACAAAAGGCTGCCATCAAGCTACAAAAAGGCTGCCAAAAGGCTGCCATCAAGCAGACAAAAATATCAGTATTAAAAAGAAAAGGCGAGCCATACAGCAAACGGGTGGATTTTTATTACCCCTACTAAGTGTGGCAATCCCAATCATAACTAGTCTAATCTCATCCAGGAGTGGGGGCTGATTTGATGATGTCTACTAAAATGTACTTAGTTCCTCAACATCAGTTGGATAAACTTAAACAACAAGGCCCAGAATGGCTCCTTTCCTACCATGGATTCCAAAGGGGAATCCTCCCCCGAGCCGCCCTCATCTGGGTTCCACCATTCTATTCGATGTTTATCAGTACCGTCTGGAAATCTTGTAATGATTAGTTGGAGAAACAGAGTCTGATATTCGTTATTATGCTGAACAGTTATATCCCACTTACCCTCTGTCTCATTTACACTGATAACACATTTACCTTCTGACCAAGTTGCCTGACCGTACGTGCCACTGTCTGCCCAACAACACAACGTTTTCCCACCCTGAGTGTTTACCATTATGGATCGCTGAGTTTCGTCACTTGTTTTATTAGGTAGTCTGACCTCTCTAGCTTTAAGCGTGCTCCATGCTCTCACTTCCCTTTCTACCCGCTTCACGCTCTGAGTTGTAGTATTGACCCTATCTTTGTCCTGACTGCCAACTGCCCTTGATTGCCCCCAATGGAGAAAAGTATCAAAGTCTGCACTGCCTAGCTCTCTGTCCCACACTAGGCCCCATGTTTTCCCATTCCTTTCTCCCCAGCCTCTCTCTCTCTTTGATAGTGTGGGCTCCTCTGTCTCAAACAACTGTTTTGCTCTGGCTCTAGTCGTGGCGGGTGCTGAGTCCACTGTACATTTCCTGCGTCCACATTTAACCAAATACTTCACATTTGGTTCCTCTCTGTCCTGCGGGCCACACTCCCCCTTCCCACTACGCTCCACAATACTCCATTGTTGTTGTCTTTCCTCTACCTTTCCTAACCACATGGTTTCACTTTTATTGCAAAGATTATCAGTACTAATAAGAACTATGATTTCTGCCCCTGCAGTTACTAACCGGTAAGGCATTATCCCTGCTAACAGTGCTGCTGTACATACCTCATTCCTCCTGTCAAGGTCAGTGTCTGAGTTACTAGAGTCTGTAGTGAATTCTGTCATGTCAATCAAAGTCGGTGGGGTCGGTGGCAGGGAATTGTCCCCAACTGATGACAGGAGGGCACGGCCCCCTTTAGATGTCACCTGCGGAAGCGCCAATTGAGGGATCTGCTCCACTGTCACCTGTCCAGTCTCTCCTCGGATCGGTAGCATCAGCCATAGCCCCAGAACGGTCAATATCAGGCTGAGTGCCATCAACCTCCATTCCCAGGTCCGGCGTCTCTCTGCGGGACACAGGTTCCTCTGGCGCAGGTACCAGTTCCTCTTTCGTTGAGGGTGCCACGCCTTCCCCTCTTGCCTTTCATTCCCGCCTGGAATATCAGCATTCTCATCCTCCTCATGTTGCCCTGCTCCTTGAGGGACCTTGGTGCAGTGGTTGAGGTGGTACCAAGTGTCGCTTCCCTCCACTCGAACTGCTGTCGGCGAAGCTTGGGTCACCCTGAAGGGGCCGTCTCGCCTTGGCTCGTTCCACCTCCTCCTGAAGACCCTGATGTAGACCTGGTCTCCTGGAACCACTGTTCTGGCCCGGTCGCCCTCCGGCTCTGGTGCTGGTACTCGTGCACTTTCCTGTTTGTGAATAAGCTCATGTATAGTAGTTAGCTGTCCGATATATTCCCTGAATTCTAGCTCCAATTGCTCCAGAGGAGGTCCTTCGTGTGGACCTCGAAGCACAGGCACAGGCATGGGTCGACCCGTAAGCATTTCATGCGGTGTTAGATGCGTGGTCCTGTTAGTTTCCATGCGACAGCTCATTAGTGCTAGTGGTAGAGCATCAACCCAATTCAATCTTGCACTGGCACAGATCTTATTGATCTTGGCCTTTAGTGTGCCTTTTGCTCTCTCTACCATGCCCTTGGACTGGGGGTGATAAACACATCCCAGTCTCTGTTTGATGTTTAGGCGTTGAATCACCTGTTTCAGTGTTCTCTGAATAAAAGCCGACCCATTGTCAGAACTAATTTCTGACGGTATGCCAAATCTAGGCATCACTTCCCTCGTTAGGAACTTTATTACCGTTCCCGCACCCTGGTCTTTCGAGGGGGTCGCTTCTGTCCATCTGCTAAACCTGTCAGTTACCACCAGCATGTACCGTTTTCCATGGATAGGTCTTATCATATCCACATAGTCTATGACTAAATGTCTGAACGGTCCTTCTGGTGTTGGAATGTGGCCCAACGGCGTCACTATTTCCTTTCTTATGTTGTTTTTTGCACACACTTCACACTCTGCGAGGGCTGCATCTACCGTAGCCTGCATGTATGGTGACCAGAAACCCTGCTGTGCAATCATTTTCATGATCTCCCCCCTTCATGATCTCTCCCCCCTAGTAATTAAAATCCTAAGGAGGGCTGTAGGAGCCACCAAGAGCCCCGTATGGGCCCGCCACAAGCCTGCAGCATCACATGTAGCGCCCCGCTGCTGCCATAACTGTTTCTCATATACATTAGCTGTTGCCTGCATTCTGATGACATCATCCATACCAGGTGCTGCTTCAACCAGTATCAGTGGGGCTAAAACAGCTGAATGACACTTAGATGCTGATTTTGCGGCCTCATCAGCTGCGTTGTTGCCCTGGATGATGTAACTATTGCCTTTCCTATGTGCTTGACATTTAACAATAGCCACTTCTCGTGGGAGCAGTAGTGAAACCATCAGGTCCTGGATATGATCATGATGCAAAATAGGTGAACCATCAGTTTTCTTGAAACCCCTCTGTTTCCATGCTGCTCCAAAAAGGTGACATACCCCATGTGCATAAGCAGAGTCCGTGTAGATATTTACAACTTTCCCCCTCCCTTCCCTGCACGCCGCTGTCAATGCCTTAAGTTCGGCCAGTTGAGCAGAGCAAGGCTGTGGACATGCTTGACTAATGATTGTGTGAAATTGACCCTGAGGGTCCATCCTAACTACAGCAAACCCCGCATGATTACCGTCCACATCCCTGTAGCAAAAACCGTCAACAAACAATTCATCCTCTGCTCCCTGAATCTGGAGTGAGAGAAGGTCGGGTCTGGTGAAAGTTAACGACTCAGCCACACAGTCATGAGGCACTCCATCATAGTCCAGGGGGATTCTCTCTGCTGGATTTACAGTAGCACACTTCCTAATGGTCACGTCTGGGTAAGTCAACAAAGGCAAATAGTCCAATAGCCTAGCATCAGTCAGCACAAACTTCCCCTGCTCTATCAACTCAGTTACTTTGTGATGAGTATAGACAGTCACCGGATAACCCATAGTGATGGTGGATGCTTTGTCATAGGCGTACTGTACAGCAGCTAGCCCTTGATAACATGGTGGGTAGCCTTGCGCTACTGAGTCCAGTTTTGTGCTGTAGTATGCTATGGGTTGCTTCCTTCTGCCACTAAACGTTTCCTGCATCAGTAATGCTGAAGCATACCCCTGGGCCCTGTTGGCGACATACAACAGAAATGGTTTAGTATAGTCAGGTGTACCCAGGGCAGGAGCGGATTGCATGTCCCGTTTGATAGTTTCGAAAGCTGCCAGTGCATCACAATTCAAATTTAATGCCGCTCTCAACTGTTGTTGTCCGGTCTCCTTTATGAGTCCCCTGAGAGGGGCCACTTTAATGGCATAATCCTCTATCCAGTCTGAGCTAAACCCAGTCATCCCCAAAAATGTCAGCATCTGACTCACCGTGTGAGGAAGTGGTGCTCTGCGTATGGCGTCTAACTGGCTTGGGGAGATGGCCTTCATCTGATGAGCTATAGTCCTGCCAAGATACTCAACTTCTGTCTGACACTATTGGAGTTTTTTCTGCGACACTTTGTGACCTCCCTCAGCTAGTCTTTGTAACACTTTGATGGAGTCTGCATGACATTGTTCCAGAGTGGGAGCACATATCAGTAGATCATCGACATACTGAAGTAGCGTTCCCTCCAGGACGAGCTCCTCTAAATCTGCTTTGAGGACTTGATTAAAAATGTGTGGGGAGTGTTTGAACCCTTGGGGCAGTCTCGTATATCTATATTGTTCAACCCCATAAGTGAAAGCGAACAGATGTCTGCACTCCTCGGCTAGGGGGACACTGAAGAAGGTGCCACATAAATCTATGACACTGAAAAACTTAGCATCAGGAGGGATGTTAGTCAATAGCGTGTGTGGATCGGGGACCTCGGCCAAACAGTCCTCTACAATGTCATTGATGGGCCGTAGATCATGGACCAACCTCCACTTCTGCTTATCTGCCTTCAAAACAGGAAACAGAGGTGTGTTACAATCACTGACAGTTTCCTCGAGTACTCCTGCGTCTGCTAAACCCCCAATAGTGGGCTCAATGCCTGCCACCGCCTCTGGCTTCATGTAGTACTGTTTCCTCCATACCGGTTTAGCCACAGGCTTGACCTTAATGAACACAGGATTTGCTGATTTAACGAGCCCTACGTCTGTGTCATGCTGAGACCATAAATGCCCTGGAACCACCCGTTCCATCTCTTCACGTAACTGTTCCTGTCTATTCACTACCTGTCCCACCTGTACCTGCTGACCCCTAGCAACTTCCACTTCCTGAGGTTCCCCAATCATATCTGCAAAACAAAGGATTTTAATGAGATCATTGTCAGGAGAGTGGAAAATCAGGGGATTGTCAGTTTTGACCCATTGGACCTGTGCTGCATGTTTCATCATAGGGCCCAGGTCTTTAGCCTTGAACCCATTATTCACCAGTAATGTAATATGAGGGACTGATCCAGGCACATTGTACCACCTGGCTATTAAACTTGAACCCTTCGCATCGCCCACTGCCATAGCCGCGCCCTGTTTACCTATGAAAAAATATTGGGACTCAATGTGAGCTGGTTTGCCGTTCACATCGTCTAACCACAGCTGTTCGAAAATGCGTTCCTGATAGGGATCATACTTTAGCGTACAATGGTAGGCCAATGCCGGCCTCCTAGCATATGGTAATTGTGCTTTAATGTATGAACCCCATTTGTGAGTGACTTCCCTAACAGCGTCTTCTATGTTACCAATCGAGTACACATTAGCCAATGATGCCTGGTGCACTGACATTAGATTTTTTACCCCTATGTTCTCAATGATTATCCCATCAGGTGAGCACAGAATTTGTAGCCCCAATCGGCACAGGGCATCCCTACCTAATAAGTTTATTGGAGTGTGCTCAGAAATTAAAATAGGAAGCTCTATTGAACGTCCGCTCGTGGTTAGTTTAACTGGAGCTGTCATGGGTATTAGCTGCGTTTGTCCTGAGAATCCTATAGTCTTAGCATATTTACCTGACTTGGGGAGATGAGAGGCATAATTTGGACTTACACAAGTGTAAGGAGCTCCGGTGTCTACCATCATTGGTGTGCCTTCATTATTTATCTGAACCTGCAGCATTGGTTCTTCATCAGCTTGCGATGTTACTGCTACAAGCTGACCCTCCCCCATAGGATTCTCTGGGCCTCCTCAGTATTGTTGATTCGGACCTGCATATGGATTCACAGGACCTTGGTTGGGTGGACCCTGAGGCTGCTGCCATGCCCCTGGGGCCTGGTTGCCACCCTGCCAATTCTGATTATTCCAATTGTTGGGGACCGGATTGACGCTCCATGGGCGTGTCAGACAAAACTGCTTAATATGCCCTTCCTGGTGACACCCCCAACAGGCCCTTCTCGGGGCCTGGGGCCCATTTTGAGGTTGATACCCTCTGTTATTTTGGTATTGTTTTGGGGGCTGTGTGTACACATTTGCTACTGGTTTTTGAGGAGGGCCATTCGGAGCATGTGGCTGCTGTGCTGGGCGTTGACCTCCCTGGAGGACTGGTGCCATGGTGACTTCCTCCGGAGGGGACTCTGCCGTAACTGGAGCTTGGGTCTTTTTCCTTTTTGTCAGTTCATCCAGCTGTAGTTGGGTAAGTTTTCTTTGGATGTCCTTTCCCTGCTCAGCCGGTCTCTTTTCATTCTGTCTGTATCTGTCAACAGCATGGACGAAATAGTCTCTGAATTCTTTGTGCGTTTTTGAAGTGGTCAGTCCTACTGCATCCTCCAACTTGGTTCTTATTGGAGCTGGCATCGCTTCGACCAGCGCTTTCCTGAACATGTGAGACACCAGTCTGTCAGTTTCTGGGTCATGTTCAGTTTCCATTCTCCATCTATCGGCCTGCTTTTGTAAGTATTCAGCTGGGCTGTCTGCATCACCCAGTGGGGCTCCTCTCAACACATCAGTGTCCACCACGGCAGGGAACTCGTCCCTCAGGGCCTTCCACAATAGATGTCTGTAGGGATTGAAGGTCCGCCCATCTCCAACGGCACTTCCAATTGTCTATGGCATGCCACCCTCTCTCAGCACTGCCTCCGCTTTGGTCGTACCCAGCACTCTGACCAGCAAGGCTTTGATGTCCCCCGTTGCCAGTATTTTACCCGTTGTCAATTCTTCAAGTACTCTAATCCATTTCCCGGCCCTATTATGGAGATTTGGCAGTTTCACAACCAGGCCCTCCGTATCCTGGGTTGGTCATGGTACATAATGATGTTGATGTCCTTTGACTAAAATAGGTGCCATACTAGTATAATGACCAGGTGTTTTTAATGTGTGTGCATTTCTCAATCTTCCTTTTGGCTCTCTGCTATAGGGGGCAGGAGCAGCTGAGGCCCTCACACACTCATCCTCAGGCTGCTCCTCTTCTCCCTGGCTGTCTGTTTCATCCTGTGGATTAGACTACCCCCATTGTGACTCTCTCAATTGGTCCACTTGTTCTTCGAGTCGGCGATACATTTTGGGTTTGCCTTTATTTACTTTCTGTCCCTCTACTCCCGCCTTAGTACATTCCAACCAATCCAAACATTCTTTGTAACAATCCACTCGGATCTCAGGCTTTCCCTTAGGCTGTCTATTCTTCCCTGGGCGGGGGCCACCAGGGGTTCTCCCTTCTCCACTTCCACTTCTCCTTTAATCGTAACTACCCCAGATACTAGAGGGCACTGCGTACAATTGTATGGCGGGGCCTCTTCAGCCCATTTAACCTTCTCAACTGTCTGTTCCTCATCTTTCTATAACATGCGTCGGGCTTGGGCCAAACTGGCCAATTGACCCCTCCCTTCATCCAAAAACATCTTAATCACCTCCAGCTCCTTTTCCCGTTTCTGCTTGCGCAAGTTACGTTTATCATGGATTTTATAAAATGTAATGAGGCCCTTAAGTTGCTCACACACTGCCACATCAAAAGTTCCATCTTTGGGCCATTTAATCATCAAATTTTTGGTTCGCTTTTCTAACGTCTTGGATATCGCTTTAATTTGTTCCCCGCATAGGGGGAATCTCTTGGCCAACATCTGTACTGGTGTGCTTGTCATGTCGGAGGCTAAGTGATTGGTTTTAGTGTTCCTGTGACTGTCTAAAGTTACCGTCTCCAAGACCTTTGTTCTGCACAAGTGTCGAGGCCGGATGGGATTTACGACTAGCATCCACCCAGAGGACAGCTACAGTTGCGCTCTAGTTTTCTGGGACGGTTGCCAATTGTTTTCCCTACTTCGATCTTCTCGTAGACACAGTGCACCTCAAAGAGGTAATAAGACAAGGGTTTAGACGTGACTAATGTATGCGAGTAAGCCAACGCTCATCAAATTACGAGGTCATAACCTAAAACAAATATATTAACATCTAACATATCGCCTCGCTTCTTATTTCAGAAATTTAATCCCTACCAATTTAGAACCAGACTCTTTCCCCTCACTTGTCTGCGAAACCTCTTTTATACTAACGATGCGTGACTCTATGTTTTAAAACCACAATTCCTCAGTTGGTCTATGTATCTGTCTAATTATTGGGTCGTCCAAGTCCGACTGACTGGACCAGAGCCTACGTCCCTCCGATGTAATCCAAATTAGCTGTACTCCCTTTGCCTCTGAGAAATTATTACTGCTTATTAGTTGTCTTGTGGCCGTGTAATAATGTACAACTACGCAGTATTCATATACTTGGGTTAGAAATAAATGTACAGAAGTATTATCGGGGCCTGTGAATATTTTGTGATCTATATTATCGTAAAATCTACGTTTCACAAACAATCTGGAGGTCGTGGTCTCCCCACTCATTTCATCCCCTGTTAACCGTACGCCCGGAACAGCATTTAACCTTACTAATTTGAAAGCGTACTGTTTATGATGGTAATAACGGAATATCGAACCGTAAGCCCGGAACAGTATTTAACCTTACTAATTCGAAAGAATACTATTTATGATGGTAATAACGGAATATCAAACTTTCCCCTTAGTTTTGAACACGGACTACAGCTTCTCTCTTTCCCTGTCTGCTGACAGTCGCTCTCCCAACTTTCACACTCCTAGGCAAACAGACTCCTCTCCCTTTCTATCTGCGCTCTAGGTACACTGCTTTCTAGGAACTTTCACGCACACACACTCGGGTACCCAACCAGACACTCTCCTTTCATGCACTCATTCGATCAACTCATCAACCGGTCTTTCTCACACTCTCACTCACAGATCTACTTCAAACTCACACAAGTTCAAACACACATGTTATACAGGCCTTTCTACATAGATATAGGTTTATATAAGTACATACATATATAGATACACACAACTTGCTTTTTATAAACACATAGATTTCCCCACTCGCACACACAGACTTTGTTAACCCCGTCCCTCTCTCTCTCTCCTGTAGAGGAATGCTGCCTTAACAAACTCTATGTCACTCACTCACGCACGCATCCACAGGCCTCTTGCCACACTCCCGTGGGGAGAAATGACCCTGTCGGACCGTATCTCTTACACACAGACACACAGCCGCGGGTCTATTCTACCCCTACCAGTTGGTGTCTACACCCCCTCCCACAGGTCACCTTACCAGGAAGTGCCTTTTTCACAAACACCCGCAGGCCTTTACCGAGACTACTGTACCAAGCCCTGAGTCGATCGCACACGCACCAGCCAGCCCGTGCCTCGGCTACCTTACCAAAAGTAATCTGTGCGCACTATCCCGCAGGTCTAACCTGTGCTGTCTCTACAGGACAGGCACTCATTCACAACCCTCGTCGGCCCTTACTCGTCCGTACCAGGCGTTAGCTAACTACACCCGCCGACCCTTACTCGTCCGTACCAGGCTACACCCGTCGGCCCTTACTCGTCTGTACCAGGCTTTCCCAACAATAACTACTTATTTAGAACGTTACAGTATGCATACAATGTATTGGATTCAGAAATACCGTGTGCATTCAACATCCAAGGTTCATTAAATTTGGGAAGACTAGTGCTTAATGTCCCACCACAGAATTAAATGGTCCGAATTACACAAACATTTTAACTAAAAGCAAAAATGCTTACCTTTGTTGGGTGCACCGTTTGTGTGACTCAGTCCAATCTCTCCCAGGTGGTTCACCAAAGCAACGATGTCTCTGTCCAACTCCTGGCTAGCTCGCCAATTATGTTGTGGAAAACCAAGTCCACAACGACTAAAACAAAAGCACTTCAACTCAGGAACTTGTGAATCCAATAGACTTTAATGAAAATCATAAAACAATGACAGACATCAAAGCCAGGCCCTTCTGCAGATACACCCAAAGTTCTAAGTCCGGACCATGGCTTTTATACAAAACTTTCACACATTACGCCATCTGACCATCCTATCTGGAAGCCCCACTGGGGCGGGGTTTACCTCTTGTCCCTTAGTTTTCTGAGTGTCCTTAGTTCAGAGCAGTTAATCATGACAACCTCATAGTTCATACTTGGGTCACACCACCAGTGAAACACAAAGGCAGTAAACTTCAGAGCCATTAATGTCTGGACACATAATGATGCTCTGTTGCGGTGCACTGCTGCTGACACACTCATGATGGTTCTTATGACAAGATACACACATCATGATGACCATGCAATCTCTGAGAACTCACTGTTGACCAAGAACTCCTTGTCTGTGTGTGTGTGTGAATTGCATCATTCAAGAACTCATTTTCTGTGTGTATGGATTACACATTAATAAATTTCATAAAGCAAGTGATTATGCATGCACATTATTATATTCATAGAGCGTGTGATTATATATGCATTTTACAGAAAATTTCCTCACAGAACGGGATTACCATCCTAAATAGATTACGGAATATGCCGCCCACCGCTGAACCGTACATGGTCGGGGTTCCATAATAGCCTGGTAACCCGTTGCCTACTTGATACACGTAGCAAGATTAGGCTGGACAATAGAACGCATAAAAATTCACCCTGGCCTCAAAAACGGCAAAAGAATGCTGGCTGAGCTGGAACGGTAGCGCGTGCCCATAGCAATTGAATTGAAACGAACCTTCATTGAGCCTCTTCTAACCTGAATGAAGCTTAAAATTCCATTGCCTCAAAATATCACCAAAACAGGTCTCCTCGAAACTGAAAAATAACAACTGGTATAGGAAGTAAATATCTGGTCCTATATGGTATTAATTGCGCTTAAACCTGTGTTACGTGGAAGTATATAAAAAAATTGCCTTTTCTGACTAGCATTTAGCGTTTGAAGTCGTTGAATGGCCCTGCCAAGCCATATTTCATTAAAAAGAGGAGATTCTCCTGATTAAAATGATGCCCCACTTGACGAAATTGAAAAATATACATTTTGAGACAATTGCCTCAGTACACCAGCATGTTTCTCCATTGGAAAACAATGGGCAGAGCTCAGAGTTCTAAAGGAAAAAAGTTTTTGCATTTGATGACATTGAATGGCGCAGCCCAATCATATCTTATTTTAAAGGGGAGGTCCTGCTGCTTAAAATGGTGTCTGACATTTAAAAATCAGAAAATATACATTTTGAGATATTTGCCTCTGAAAACCGGCATCTCTCTCCCAGCCATTGGAAACCAATGGGTGGAGCTAAGAGTTCCATAGGGGAAACGTTTTCGTGACTAGTGTGTTATGGCTGCAAAGCTCACTGACCTGTTTTGTCTTATTTAAAAGGGGAGGTCCTCCTGATTAAAATGGTGCCCAACTTAAAAAAATCAGAAAACATAAATTTGAGAGACCTGAATGCTATACAGCATCGTCCGCTTGTATAGCATTTTTCCATAGGGAAACATAGGAGGGTTCAGTGTTCGGAATGTAATGTGTATTTCTGAAATGGTGAAGGCTAATGTTAGATGTTATAGGACAATTCTGATTAGCAGTTTAGTAAGGATGTCCGTAAACTTAGTGACATTGTAGAAACATTTTCCAAATGAAGGTACTATATACTTCCAAGAGATGGTAGCATAAGGACGACGAATGAAAATCCTCAGGTTTTTTCCTACCCGATTAGAGAAAAACCTGCGCAGATGAGGATAAATTTATGAGGCAATTTTTATAACATGTCATGTTTTCTGTTGGTGTATTACAAATAGAGACGCTTGTGAGGCTGGGTAGCTGCGAAAAGGGAGCATAACAAGAACATTGCTGCGTAGCATTTTCGCTCACTTCCACATAACCACTCCACCCTCAAATATTCCCGCCGGCTCGCTCTTTTCTGTACCTTTCAATATTAGTCTACGTCTGAGTTTTTCAGTGAAAAGTGCGTTTACATTTTTCCCACGGTTGAGAGGAAAGTCTATGCAAAAGCATATGGAGAGGTTGATTTTGTTTAACTAGCCTTAAGCGGCCAACGGTAGTAGTAGTAGCTGATTTGCCAATTTCTCATGCCAAAATATTCGCCGTTAACAACAAGCAGCCCTGCAGAGTTATTCATTTAAATGTAATACTATTCTATAACTAAAAGACATTTCAGAATGTCGCTACTCTTGCAAAAATTGCACCCTAATTCCCTCCCTAAAAGCAGCATTAAGCAATACCACTATCACAACAGGTGCATCACACCCAGTCAGTATATATAATTTCTAATACATCTTATTGTTGAATGCCATTAAATGTCATATCGCTGTGTAACAGATTGCCATTATTATCGTATTACTGTGTAGCCTATTGAGCTCACTTGCTCCTCTCACCCGCCATTGGTGGGTATTACATATGAAGGTAAAACAGCGACAGGTTTTTTAGTTGTAAAAATGATTTAAATATTTGCAAACTTGGAATTACTTTTGTAATTGTAAAAATCAGAGGCATCGCTAGGATCACAATACATTCAGAGCGTAGCCCACCCTCCGCCCTGCCCGGGACAGAAAGTACAGGTTATATGTCGTGGAGCTCCGCCCCCTAGAGGGGCTTTAGCTCCTAGTGGTTTACCCTGGCCGCGTCCGCGGCCGTACTGAAAACTCATTATGCAAGATGCGTCAGCCAATCAGGGCACGTCTGCCCCTATATATGACCCGTGAGCCCAGAGAACGCCCTCCCCTTTTTATTCAGCAAACGCTTGCTGAGTGCTATACTGATTACTCTACTTCAGCCTGAGAATTTTTGCCATCAACGTTGTTTAGCTCGACGTCTCAACATGAAGAAATTTTTCGCCGCCGCTTGCCGTTGCGCCGACCTGTCTCCAGACCAGGACTCCCATCGTTTGTGTGTTTCCTGCCTGGGACCGGCCCACGCTCGTGAGGGTCTCACAGACCCCCCGGCTTGCTCCTCCTGCGCTACCTTGTCCCTCTCTAAACGTGTAGAGATGGCAAGCTACTTCGAACAGGAGGTGGACGTGTCCGCCGTCTTGGGTTCCAGCGATGACAACGATGATGACAACGAGATGTCTGAGGAGGACGCTCCTACGCGGGACCCGACTCCTTTGATGCAGGCGGACCCGCTCCCTTCCCACGTGGGTTGTGGTGGCGGTTCTCGTGCTTCTCCCTCTCTCCGGGGAGAAATAGAGGACGACCTCTCCTCTGCTGCTTCTTTCCGCCCGCCCCCTCTCCGCGTGGAGTTTGCGGGCATGATAGAGAGGGCAGCTCTTCACATCCAGCTGCCTCTGCCCCCCCGCCTGCGCCGAAGGAGCCTTCAGACATGTCCCTCGGCTCCTGGGCTGAGCGTGTGAAACCGGTGGACTCCCCTGCGCCTGAGGTCCGTGGTTTTAAAGCCTTCGCCGAGGGTTCCTGGTTCGCCCCAGCATCTGCCAGAGCGCCTGTCAAATTCTACGCCACCTTCACCAAGGTCTACGGTAGGCTGGCTCCCATCAGCTCGGCCACCCCTCCTTTAGAACCCGAGCTGGCCGCGCATTTCCTGCCTTCCTGGGGCTGGTCCGGGAAGAAGCCCGCTCTGCCATCCACCAAGGACCGCTACTCGGGGCAGCTGTGGGATAAGGTTTACGTTGTGGGATCACAGGCCCTGGCCGCGGTGAACAACGTTGCTCTCATTGCGTCAGCGGCCTCCCATATTCTAGACCGTTCTCCTTCTCCATCGTCACGTGACGTCGAAGAGGTGGCGGCTAATCTGAAGGCTATCCTCCACCTTAACCAGGCCCAGACGGTCTGCGCCGGGCGCACAGTGGCTTCTGCCGTGGTCGGACACCGTCATCTGTGGCTGTCTCTCCTCCCTGCGCGAGGCCGATCGCACAACCCTCCTGAACGCACCCCTCTCCCAGGAGGGCTTATTCGGCGACGCCGTTCACACGGCCATAGCGTCTTTCAAGAAGACAGACGAGGGACGGAAGGAGTTATCTCGCCACCTTCCTCTGGCTGGCCGCTCTTCCCACTCGGCCCCACGACCCTCTTCTCATCCCCAGGGCTCTTACGCTAAACTTCGCCAGCGCCGTCAAGTCTCGGCCGCCGCCTCTGCCTCGGCTCCTCCTCCTGCTGCCGCGGCTCCTGCTCCTCCTCCCGTGTGACGCAGACAACCCGCTCCCAGACTCGACGTTCCATGGCCGTCTAAGAAGCCCAGACCGTCCTGACTAGGCGTGGAGCGGGCTGTAAGTGGCAACGTTGCCCTCACGGCCCCCGCCTTTTCTTCTTTTCATTTTAATAAACAAGCTAAACGTTACTCGGGCGTAAGTTGTGCTTTTGTGCAGACTCAGGCGGTGTCTGAGCCTGTTAAATCTCTTGTGAATTTCACATGCCCTAGTTTGCCTCCATCGGTGGCTAATAGAGACTCAGTGAACGCTCCCTCTGTCTCTGTGCCTGCCCCATTGGATATGAGCAGTGGCGCAAATGGGCGGCTTTTCCCTCATTCTCGCCCTGCAGCTGGTAGGTCTTCTAATGTGTTTGCTTGTGCACGCTCTATTCCTTTCCCTATGCAGTGTAAGGATAAGAGTTCTGTCAGCTACGTTCAGGGTAGTGAGTGTTTTCGGGGAGTTATAGGTATAACTTCTCTCTCCTCTCTACCCGCCACCTCTAATAGGCATAAGCGTCGGCTAGCAGTTTCAGAGGCGTCTCCTATTCCGCTACCCACCAGTCAGGAGCGTGTTCGCTCTCAGAGTTCTGCCCGGCAGCATTGTGTTTACATTCACTTGTCGTCAGGGAAACGTTTGCTTATGCAAATGCCGGTTTCCTCTCTCTCCCGAGCGTCCTGTGAGTTCACCTGTTGTTACAGACGTAACCGTGGTGGCTCCACGGTTACGTGGATCAAACGCCGGGCAACGCCGCCGGCTTTCGCCGCCGTTTCGCGACCTGCTCTTTCTGATCGTCCCAGCCCCATCTGTCCTACTCGGCATCTCCTTGGCAACGCGTCCCCACTCAGGGTGCAACGTCCGCGTATCCAAATGCCGGGCTCAGCTCTCACACAGTTTCCTATATGTGAGAGCGCAGCTTCATTTGTGCAGCGGGATGGCTCAGTGGCTAGCGCGCTTCGCCCTCGATCGGCGGACCCGGGTTCGCCTCCCGAGACGGCACCTGATTTTTCTCCTGTTTTTTCTCATCCCTTTCTCTCCCTGCCCTCCTTGGGCTGTGTCTCTTCCTCTCGGGTCGAGCTCAGCGGTGATAAGGGCAGAGAGGGTATTCAAACTTTTCCTGACCAACACCCCCCAACTCCTTGCTCTTCCTCTCTGAGAGCGTTATTGGGAGTGGCGTCAGCATTGTACCATGTCAGCCTGGCTCGACCGTACGATCAGGCGGGGTTATCTGGTCCAGTTTCGCTTGGCTCCACCCCCCTTCTCGGGGATAGTGGAGACGGTGATGTCATCACCCGACAGAGCGTCCACTCTTCTGTCAGAGGTGACGGAATTGCTGAGCAAAGGAGCGATCTCCGAGGTCCCGGAGGATCTCAGGCAGGACGGCTTTTACTCCCGTTACTTCCTGGTTCCCAAGAGGACGGGAGAAGTGAGGCCGATCTTGGATTTGCGCAATCTGAATGCGCACGTAGCCAAACGACCGTTCTGCATGCTCACCACCAATCGCCTGCTGGAAGCCTTTCTGCCGGGGGATTTTTGTTCGAGCATAGACCTCAAAGATGCTTACTTCCATGTCCTGATCGTTCGCAGGCACAGGAAGTTTTTCCGATTTGCCTTTCTGGGCAAGGTATACGAGTATACGAGAATCCCATTCGGCTACGCTCTAGCCCCACGCACCTTCTCCAAATGTCTGGAGGCGGCGCTGGAGCCCCTACGCAGAGAGGGCATCAGGATTCTGGCCTATCTAGACGACCTCCTGATTCTAGCGTCGTCCCTGGGATTGGCCAGGACGCACACTGTCCGAGTGGTGTCCCTTCTCTCGCGACTGGGTCTCGCGGTGAATTGGAAGAAGAGCGTGCCGAGGCCAGCCCAACAGGTTTCTTAGCTGGGTCTGGTCATGGACACGCGCACGATGAGAGCGCGCATTTCGGACTCGCGGGTTCTCGATCTGCTCTCTGCCCTCGACCTGTGCCGGCCGCCCTGCAGGCGCCCCGTTCGGGCCATCATGTCCCTGCTGGACATGATGGCCGCAGCGCACAAAGTAGTTTCCCTGGGCCTGCTGCACATGCGCAGCCTACAGGCCTGGTTCGCTCGCCAGCGGGTCGACCCGGTGCTTCATCGAAACCGGACTTTGTCTCTGCCAGCTCGCCTACAAGGGGATCTGAACTATTGGAGGGACCCCTTGGTTCTCTCTCAGGGCGTTCCGCTGGGCAGGGTGTCAGAGTGCGTTCAGGTTTTCACAGAAGCCTCTCTCCATGGTTGGGGCGGTATGTGCCTAGGTTAGGCGGTTGGGGGCGTGTGGCCTCCTGGCCCTCGCCACATCAACCTGCTGGAACTGGACACGGTCTTATTGGTGCTGATGCATTTCTCAGACCTAGTCGAGGGCCGCGATGTCCTGATTCGCTCGGATAATCGGGCCACGGTCGCTTACATCAATCGCCAAGGGGCGGTCAGGTCTCCTGCTCTCCACCGGTCAGCGACACATCTTTGGCTATGGGCTCATGCCCACCTCCGCTCCCTGACTGCGACTCACATTCCGGGCCTTCTGAATGTGGGCGCGGACATGATGTCTCAGGGTGGCCTCCATCACGACGAGTGGCGTCTCCACCCAGATATCGTCTCCCTCATCTGGCAGAGGTTTGGGGAAGCTCAGGTGGACCTGTTCGCGTCCAGACGGAACGCACACTGTCGCCTGTGGTTCTCCCTGTCCCAGACGGATCGACCCCTCTGGGGGTGGACGCATTCGCGCACCACCCCTGGCCTCAGGGCCTCCTGTACGCGTTTCCTCCGCAGCGCTGCATAGCGCGTCTACTGGCGCGGATCAAAGCGGAAGGGCTTCGGGTCATCCTGGTGGCACCCGATCGCCCTGCGGCTATCTGGTATCCGGAGATGATGCAGTTGCTGGCGGACCGTCCGTGGTCGGTTCCGCTCAGGCAGGATGCACTGTCCCAAGCGGGGGGCTCGATTCTACACCCTCCATCGCTCTCAGGAGCTCTCAGGGTCTGGCCCCTGAGCGGGACAGGCTTTTGAACAGAGGTTTGTCCGCTGCCGTCGTGCGCACCATCCAGGGCGCTAGGGCAGCGTTTACGTCCAAATTGTATTCCTCTCACTGGAATATGTTTGTGTCGTGGTGCACGCAGAGGTCCTCGGACCCTTCGTGTTGTCCTGTGGAGGAGATTCTGTCATTTCTGCAGTATCTCTTTGATATGGATAGGTCTCCTTCGACCATCCGCGGATATGCATCGGCCATCTCTGCGTGTCATGAGGGTTTTGCTGGAAACACGGTTTTCAGCCACCCTCTCCTTCGCCGTTTTCTTTCCGGTACGCGCCGTCTGCGCCCGGCGGCCAGACTGGGCGCTCCTCAATGGGACCTGGCTAAGGTGCTGGGCGCTCTCTGTGAACCCCCATTCGAGCCCTTACAGCAGTGTTCTCTCAAGTTGATTTTCCTTAAGACGGCCCTGCTTATCGCTCTGTGCTCTGCTAAGCGAGCGAGTGATCTCCGCGCGCTCTCGGTGCGCCCGGGGTGCCTGGCTATCAGAGAGGACTTAGGTTGCGCTACGCTTAGACCTAATCCGTCCTTTGTACCTAAAGTTATCAACAGTTCTTTTCGGTCGAGGTCTATCGACTTACAGGCCTTCTTCCCTCCTCCGCACGTCCGTGAGGAGGACGAGAGGCTCTCGCCCTTTATGTCTATCAGACTGACTCCCCAGCTGTTTATTTGCTATTCGGATTCCCGGTTGGGTCGTCCGCTTTCCAAACAGCGTCTATCCCACTGTCTTTGTGACTGCATCACTTTGGCCTATGTGGCGTCTGGTTCTGTTGTTCCGGAGGGTCTCCGTGCACACTCCACACGGGGTGTTGCTGCCTCCTCTGCCCTTTTCCACGGGGTCAGAGTGGATGACATTTGCGCCGCGGCGTCGTGGTCGTCACCTTCGGCGTTTGTGGGTTTCTATTTGCTAGACGTGTCTCCGTCTTCCCTTGTTCATTCGGTCCTCGGTGCGGCTGCCCGAGATCTCTGAACTTGTTAAGGAATCACGTGCTTTGCCTTGATTCTATCCTCTCATTATCAGTGCTTACCTCTTGGCTTGTTGGCTCAGGGGTATTGTCACTGTGTACCAGTACACTTGGTGTAGGTTCGCCTCTTCCCTGGGGCGTTACCTATCATTTCATATTTTTTTGTATTCTCATGCCCCTCATCTCGTGATGTGTGGGTATTTTCTGTTGTGCTTGTGTGGAACGGATACGTTTCCCTCTCGCTTGAGCTCAACATCCCTTCTCCCTGGGTTGGCTTATGTTTCATGGGCCTACACTAGCGGTATTCCATCATTACGCATTCGATAATCCCTTTCTGACCGTGTCAGCTGTCGGGGATGTTTTCGTCTTGGGGTTTATGGGGTCGGTTTTTACTGGACCCTGTGAGCTTACTGGTGTTCCGGCAGGGAGTACATTTTTGGCTCGCTCGCTCCGCCATGAACCACTAGGAGCTAAAGCCCCTCTAGGGGGTGGAGCTCCACGACATATAACGTTAGTTACCGGGAATGTAACTCCGGTTATATGAGTGAAGCGGAGCCCCCTAGACCTGTTGCCCTGCCGTCCCACGAGTTATGCTGAATAATCTCGGGAGGGCGTTCTCTGGGCTCACGGGTCATATATAGGGGCAGGCGTGCCCTGATTGGCTGACGCATCTTGCATAATGAGTTTTCAGTACGGCTGCGGACGCGGCCAGGGTAAACCACTAGGAGCTAAAGCCCCTCTAGGGGGCTTTGCTCCACTCATATAACCGGAGTTACATTCCCGGTAACTATCGGTTTTGAATGTACACGCGGAAAATTTCGATGTACATGCTAGCGGCCTACACGTCTACATTGTCATAATGCGCGATCGGAATTATAGATGAATAGATCAGGGGATATTATTTTATTATAATTTTTTTGGTCAATTAGAGATCCGGGGCTATTCATGAAAGACCCAGGGCTATAGCCCCGGACGCCAAGGCCTAACGATGCCACTGGTAAAAGCATTTTGCAAACTTGTAAAAAATATTTGCAAACTTATAATTACTTTTGTAGTTGTATAAAGATAAGCATAATTGAAACTATCTTGATATTTGGAATCATGCAACTCGTTAATAACACTTGTCAATGTAAAATACGTTTGTCACTAAAATTTCGCTAGAACTGTGACAAAATTATGTTTATTTGTAAATAACAGTCTGCGGTAGTACGTTTCACAGCGTTTACAAGCGGAGATAGTTTTTTCTGACCAATTAACTGAATGCATCGTGAACGCAACACGTTTTCACCTTCTAACAAAAAAAACAGGGCTAAGCACAGTCGGCTTCTCGTAGCCTAGGCCTACTTCAGTTTTTATAGGATAACAAACCTTTTAGATGATTTTTCCACCTAGCAAAATCAATGCACAAAGTTTTACTGGAGTCTAATAGTTAAATTACTCAAATGTAAATCTAGCAACTAGCAAGGAACTTACATGGCTACTAACGTTTTGCCTTTTAAATGGATATGCATTTACCATGGGAATAAAAGAAATTCACTTTGCATGATTAATATTTTGTATTAGACTAGTTTGTGCGTATACATGTCAGTTTAATATGATTCACATCATAACATGTATTTTTGTTTATCATTTAATGTGTTTGCATTTGTTCAACACATTTGTGTAATCTGCTAGGGCTGTCACCACTTTTTGGCAATAGGTTAAGACTTCATTTGATCCCTCGTTTATACTTTATAGGAATTTCTGGTCCAAAGAACAGGGTACAGTTTCAGTAGGTAACTTGCCAATGTCAATTCCTAGCTAATTACTATTTTCCGTTGTAGTCATTTAGCCCGTTTTTATTCCTATAGCGTTTATATTGTTTTCATTCAAAACAGTTTTTCGTACTTTTCAAATGCATTGTCACGTTGAACGAACTGATGAAAGTTTTGGTATAGTATCAACAACTGAGGTGCGAGCGGGTAGGCAAAGCCGACCATGTCGAGACTTGTTTTCCTCCTCTGCAATGCATCACTACCGAGTTTAAACACTGGTGTTCCAGAATCTACAGAAAGCGTGACGGCCTCATTTCATTGGTCAAAAAAGCTATGCCGTGCCAATCAGAGTCCTCATGGGTATCTCCACTTGCAAATGCTGTGAAATGTACTGCCCTCTGCTTTACAAAAAAAATCATTTAGTCACAGTTCTAGCGACATTTTTGTGACAAAACTGTGAGCGTCAGTATTTTACATTGGCAAATGTTATGAATGAGTTGCATGATTCCAAATATCAAGTTAGTTACAGTTATGCACATTTTTATACAACTACAAAAGTAATTCCAAGTTTGCAAATAATTTTTACAAGTTTGCTAAACGTTTTAACAGTTAAAATAGTAATTCCAAGTTTGCAAATATTTTTTGTCAAGTGTGCAACCTTATTTACAACTATAAAAAACTCTGTTTTTCCTTCTTTTACCTTTGACCTTCACTTTATCTGTCTGCTGGCAGGTGCTGTGCTGGGCTCACAATCTAAGGCAGCAACTGCTTCAGATCTAAAAATGAGTGCTAGCAGCTAAGCAATGACTGATCGTATGGTTTTGTTAGTACAAGAATGTGCGCATCATACGCTCGATTTCAAACCTACTAACAAACATGACAACGTAAATTACCTGTCATCCATTAGGCAAACAAAAAATAATAATAATAATAAATTGATTTGGTTAACTAAAATGTTACGATGAAGGCTTAAAATTGACGTAATTAGACAAATAATAGCGAAATAGGATTTGATTTAATAAGGTTTTGCACTTTCTCTGAAGAAATATTTTTAACCATGAGTGGAAAAGGTTTTGCTTTTGATCAGTAGGTGGCAGAAAGCCCAGGCGAATAAGATATTTAGTAGCCCGTTCAAGGAAATGTTGTGAGGCAAACCTACGGTGCATTGAAATCTCATTGACTCTATGGGCCAGCACAGCATTGTGACGTAGAACATTTGGCAAGAATTAGAATGTTTGGAGCACGTTCTGAAGTGGAGTCGGTGCCACAGCGCTCAATAGAAATGATAGGAAGAGCCAGGGTGAAAAAAGCCCCAAAATTAGGCCTGTTTTAGGCGATTTCTTTACAGCAAGCAGCTTGACTATAAGGTAATATTATGAAACTGGCCTCCATGACAAACACAACAATATAAGTTTCACCCAGAAAAAGCGTTGTTAAATTTTTCATCTGTCCAGCCTACTAAGATACGTAATGATTAGAGTTAAGATGCGGACTGTGTAACATCTTTAAATATGTAAAGACGGAACGTGTCGAAAATGGAGTTTAACAGTCACTTTACCCCAATCAAATACTATATTTTTATTCTGATCTGTCTTAATCTCAATATGTATGTTATCAATATACCTTTTTGCTACCGGTACGTAGTGTGATCGTGCATAATTAATTGTGATGATATCACTGTCTGTCCCGTCTGTATGGACCGTGCGTAAGAGCGGCACAAAACTGTCTCCAACCCTTTGAAAAGATATAATATCCGTATACACAAACATGTTATAAAATCCTCCATGTATATCGGTCGACAATGTAGACAGAATATCTTTCGCTTCCGCCCACTTGTCAGATTGCAAGCCTAAAACGTTAGCTAAACTGCCTCGAGTTTTCACAGAATCGGAATCTTCACTTACGAGTTTCACTCGCTTTTGATTATTGTCATATCCTAAAAACACATTCTTATCCTTATCACTTAAGGCCTGGTTCACCCCATAGACAACCGCTTCTGTTTTTATAATAGCCTGTGCTAAGTTGGATAGCCACAGAAGGCCTAGATTATTTTTTGTACAAAAACTCAATTGTTTTTTAATATATTTGGCCAGCTATGCGGATATATAATTTCGGCTAGTCCTACTTCCCAATCCCCACGCAAATGTATCGGTTTTGCGGAACTAGTTTTGAAGTTTGAGCTCTGATTTAGGGGATAAATATCCCCAGAGGCATTGCTGGGCAGAGTCAAATAAAAACCGGATCTTTCCATGGTTCAATAAATCACTTGTCACCAATGCTTTTGCTGAGCAATGATTTTATGCATTTAAGCGAACAAATACAAATGATTTTATGCAAACAAATACATGCGTTTCTCTGTGTAATTTCTTTCGTTTTAGAAAATCCTCTATGTGAAATACTTAGTCTTTAACTATCTTAAACTTTTGGAGTTGTAATTCATAGAAGGTTCCATCGATAGACTCACCATCATAATCATTTAATTTATAAACAGGGGGAATATGCGGGATACATTCTGTCACTGTAAATAATTCATCACTGAAGCCTTGCTCATATTTTTTGTCAAAAAAAACGTGCAACTTTGAGATGCGAACAATGTCACCTGTTTTGAATTTAAAAGCAATTGCTTTCTTTCTACGAAGGGGAAACAAGCCATAAAGATTTTTAAAGACTTGTACAAATGTGTTCTCGGATGTGACGTGTAAAGGCCTCATAGGTATGCTTTTGTGATAGCCATTATTGTAACTCGTTACAAGATCTTGAATCACGTCAACATAACGCTGTGTGTTATGAGCTGTAAAATATCTCCACATCCTTTCCTTTAAAGTTCTGTAACGGAAGCTTTTAAATCCGAACCCGTAGCAAAATGGATAATATTGTGCTCGTTCATTAATTTTTTAAGTGTACGATTAAAGAACTCCTTTCCAGAGTTCATTTGGACTTTATTGGGAATTCCACTCTCTTTCAAAATAGATGCAAAAGCCCTAGTCACTTCCGCCCCGCTCTTATTTTTTAACACTCTCACAAAAGCTACTTTTGAGAAAATGTCTATTACCGTTAACCTGTAGCGATTTCCATCATTTTTATCAGCAAAAGCTTGCATATCACACAAGTCAGCCTGAAACTGTGATAGTCGGCGGGTAGTAAACACCCTATTTCGCAGGAAGGTTTTTCTCACTGGCTCATGGAGAGTATAAGTGTCCTGGCCGGACAGCCAATCAGTTACTTGGGCGTCACTTATACTACTTCTGGTTTCTTGTGCAACGGCTCTCTGAAGTTTAGCCTTTCCCCCAAACGACCCCGGATGAGAAGGGTTAAAAAATATGTTTTTCATTAGCTGCTCCATCCTCACTTCAATAATTATGAATATTACAAAGTACATATCAGACACTTATAGAAATAAAAAAAACAAAGCGATTCCAATACATATTTCCATTTTTACATCTTTATTTCATGTGATTCATGAGTTCAATCAAGAGTTTAAAATCAACATTGTCGGTTATATAAAAATTCATAACATTGAATACATCAATTACATTTACAGACATATGGTCCTGTATTTTTAAAACACACACATCGATTATATAAGCATACAAACAAAATAAATGATATGCGTTACATGTCATTGGCGGTTCAAAGAAAAAACGTAAAACTTTGGGTAATGATATTTCTAGTCGCCCCTCTACACCGTGCAATACCAAGACCCCCCATTTCTGAGTCAAAAAACAGTTACGCTCAAGATCCAAGATTTATTCCATTCTTTGCACACGTTCAACATTAACAATAGTTTTGGACGTGTCATTCACTTTCCTTTCAATAATTTGCATCATAAGTTCTGTAACATTTCTCAAAAGAAAATATTGGTTTACTTTCTCAAATAACATACATAAACAGTTACCCATAATATCAATAAAACACTACAACGGTTATAACAATTAATCCTTAAGGGTTTCAGGAGAAAAAGTCACAACTTCGTTTACCTGGCCTTGTCGGTCTTTGTTCTCGCCCAGCAGCGAGTTGGAGATTTTGTTCAGGGTCTTCATGATGGAGTTAGATTCTTTCAACTCATTTAGAAAAACCTCTGAAATTCGGTCAGACCACAGTCGTGTCATCAGGGCTTCAAAATTGGTATTGTAATAATATTTAGGACAATCATAGAGACACTGATGCTGTCGCTGACTTCCATGGCCTGTAAGACAACCGTGGCAGTTTTCTTTTTTTGCTCCTCGATCACAATCCCTAAAAGTGTTACAATGGAGGCCTTTATAACGTTTATAAAAACCTGGCTGAGTCCTCCGCCAAAAACGTCCGAAACCCGACCATAGGTTGGTGGGTCAGGTGGCGGTGTAGGCGGCAGCGTAATAGGTGAGTAGGTTGGTGGACTGTCTGGGGATAAGGGACTGACGTCCCAATCCCTGTCGCGACCTTCTTCATCCTTACTAAGGCACCGTGACTTAGGACTGTCCGTAATAGGAAAATATGTGAAAGGTCTTTTCCGAGATTTCGATATGATGACGGGGATACACGCGCCGTTAGAGTCCATAGCAGCCATGGTACTCTGAATGGTGTTCAACTTACATTTGGCCTGTCCTTTATTGCTGCATCATTCCTTTGACAGAGGGGCATGGTTTTTTAATTCAACTTTACCTAGAGTGATTTGTCATTCCTGCTTCATCATATATATCCTCTCTTTATAGATCTTTTTAGCCGGAGGTTCTTTAGACTCGTAGTTTAACAACACTCCGCCATTGTTGACTTTGCATGAACAGCTCATCAATTCTTCGGAACATATTGTTTTCCAGATCAGGCCATACGTTAACAGGTATCTGTACACTTAACAAGTTACGCTTCTGCCCATCACTTATTTTCTCAGTGAAAGAGGTAATGTTAACAAAACCCATTGGAAGTCCATTTTTTCTCTGTATATCTATTCTGTGATGCATACTCTCTGAAGAGCTTGATACACCTTCACATCTGATCTCCATATTTGTGTAACAAGTGTAGCCTCTCATAGTTGTCCTCATTTCAGGACATACTACATGACGTAATACTTCCCAGTATTCAGTTCCCCTGGACAAACTGTACAGCTTCACTTTAGAGGCAGGGTAATCAAAAATAAACCCAAGCATATTACCATCAGGCAAGTCGTGTTGATCCGTTAACAGCGTAAAGGACGGCACTTGAGTTCTATACAGATTGAGGAAGCGCTTCTTTGGTGTATCAAATATTTCTGGAGCATTGTCTTCCACTTTTCTATCTTCCATTCTACGGCCTACTTCATAAGTCAGGACTACCACCCGTGTATCGCTCAGTACCAAAGCCATTTTTGTCAGTCACTTGAAGCAAAGATCTTAAAAATCCAATAGAAATTAAAGTTCAGCTATGGCCAAGAAGGAACTTACCTCTTTTATTGCACACACTCCCTGCCCCAAGAACCCTAAAACCAGACCCCTTCCTCTGAGAAGGCCATCACCCTGACCCCCCATGACCAGCCCGACTTCCTCTGAGGAGTACCACAGCCCCTCCCTAATCATAAGAAACACAGGCTCATCCCCCTCCCATGAGAAACACATTTAAAAAAGTATCTTACACCTGTGAAAACATATACATAAATCCCTTTTATTACCCAAACATCCTGGGTCAACATCATAAAAATCACCCCTCCCTAAAAGACCCCTGGGAAGTCTGGAAGTGACCCTTTTTAACCTTTTGACACAAACGATAAATTATTAATCCCATAATCACCTTCACCTTCCGGTCACACCACTCAAAGGTCAAAGGTCAATCCCTAAGGCTATAAATCAGACATTGAACACACAAAAGTGTAATAAAGTGTATACTATCCCTCTCTCTTGTATTATTTCTCTTTACTTTTAAACCCTCTAGGGCAACACCTGTAAGACACATGTATGCCGCTGGCCAGGTCAAACAGAGTTGTTGTTGATTTTAAGTAAATTATTGTAGGTTTCATGAACTTTTCACACTACACATAATCCAAGATGGTGGACATGATAGATTCTTGATTCAATTTTATTATGTCCTGGGGAATGAGGCATGTCCACAAAGAATCAGCATTTTAGGTCAATTGGGGAGGAAATGTCATTATTGTGGAAGGAATTAATTAAGGCCTGGCCAGTGGCGCCCTCTGTGGAAGAATCGGGTTGGGTGTCTTTGTGGTAGGTATACGTGGTCAATACATTCAGTGTGCCATAATATTATTCACAAATGAAATTTATGCATTCATAATTTTTACACTGGTCAGCCACTTTGTCCGCCATCTTGTATTTTATCTCTTAGCTTTAAACACCCAATAGGGAGACATGTATAAGACACATGTATTCTGCTGGACAGGTCAATCAAGAGTTACTGTTGAGCTGAAGTACATTTATATAAATTTCATGAAATTTTTACTATACATAAAAATCCAAGATGGCAGATTTGATAGGTTCTTGTTGCAATTTTGTACCTCCTGGGGAATGAGACATATTCACAAAGAATCAGCTTTGTAGGTCTACTGGGGTGGAAATATCATCATTGTGGGAGGAATGCATTAAGATGTGGCCAGTGGCACTCCCTGTGGAGGAATCGGGTCAGGTGTCTGTGTGGTAGGTATACGTGGTCAATATTTTCATTGTGCCATAATATTATTCACAAATGAAGCTCATGCATCAGTACGTTTTACACTGGTCAGCAATTCTGTCTGCCATCTTGTATTTTATCTCATAGGTTTTACACCCAATAGCGAGATATGTAAAAGACACATGTACGCCGTTGGCCAGGTCATTCAGATATATTGTTGATATACAGTCCACTGTCTAAATGCATAGACACAGACATGGCCATGGAGGGTGAACATGATTGAAAAATAGTCTGTCAGGGGACACGCGTGTCTGTATGTGACAACAAATACTCTGGCAATGGAAAACGCAGTGGTAGGTTTTTTAATGTTTCACTAAGACTGAATAGCAAATATGTTCCGTTGGAGGAGATGGACTTATACACCTGTTTTCAAGATTTTATTTTAAACGGGTTGTGCGTGGTGAGCTTGCAAATGTGGGAATCCTCAATAGCGCCACCGCGTGGTTGATAAAAAAATCTTTGCAATAATTATTGTTGAATCATCTTTGTTAACATGTGCACCTAGTAGAATTATTAGAAAATCAATATACACGCCATTATATGAACTGGGGATTGCCTAAACTGGTGAAACAAAGTTAGTTTCATATCTATAGCTCGAATGGTTCAAAGGACACAGCCTAATATTTAATTAACGCTATGTATGCTAATCAGCACACGTAAAAAATCGAAATTGTTTCATAATTTGAAGTGAGGATAGCTAAACTGGTGAAATAAAGTTGGTTTCGTGTCTGCAGCACAAACTGTTCAAAAGATACAGCCCAATAGTTAATTAAATCTGCAAGCAGCGTTTCAGGGTGCCAAGCGGGGCACAGGAAGCTCACTGCATGCCCTCACTAGAGAAATATTTTTTGCTATTTAAAAATGCCCAATGCCGCTAGTCAGGATGTCCAATCGAAGAAGAGGAAATCACAACAAAACAAAAAGACCTTGAAACCAGAAAAGGAACCAGGCAACCCTAGTTCAGCCGATTAGCAAGGATGAATATTGTTGTTGCTGTCTGGTTTCATTCACTGGTTTTCTATGTGGCAGACTGTCTGACTGTCAGTCTGAGAGGGGAATCAAACCAGGGTCAGAATATTGAAGAACAGGGATGGTATTACAGAGGGGATATATATTGTTGCGAGAAGGTTGAAAAGTACCTAGCGGATAAACATATCTGAGAGACAGAATTTGAAACGTCTGAGAGGAGAATCGAACCGGGGTCTCAATATTGAAGGCCCGGGAAGTTCCCACTACACCACAGAGCCAGCTAATGCTCATCTGAATAGTCTCCAGGGGTTGTGATCTATATTACCCAAAAAGCATACACAGATGCATACTTTGAAAATCCACCAGAAACATTCACAATATAACCGTAAACCGTTCTGTTTTAGGCTTACTACAACATAGCTACTGAATGTTGTAGGCAGCAAAGTTTTTGTCTGTTCTGAACAAATCCTAATTTGTTTTGTCGGCAGCAAGGCTGGAACACCGGTCGGCTGCATGGCAGTCTGTGTCTCTAACCACTGCGCTATTTAACATGGGATAGCCTGTCACTCACGCCCTCACTTACTCAGAGAAATTCGCTCTTCTTGGCCGACTTCGCTCACACGGTCTGGCAAAAACCATGTGTGTAAAGAGTGGAGAATGTGTGTGTGTTATGTGTAAAGATATGGGACATAGTGTTTGTGGGGGAGGAGGGTAGTTTCTTGGATGAAAATAGGAATGTTTTTATGCTGAGTTACAGGAGAACGCGTGTGAGATTTTATGTGGAGATATAAGAGTGTGTAAAGAGAGATGAGAGAAAGTGTATTTGGAGGGAGGGAGTAGAGGGTAGGAATATGTGTGGAGCAAAGAGTGTGTCTTGGTGAGGAGTGAGGAGAGGAGAGTGTGGATTGTGTGTGAAGAGATAATATAAGGTGTGTATGATAGTGTGGAGGGAGAAGTGCGTATGAGCATAAATGAGAATGTGTTGGGAGGTTGTGGAGACAGGAGATGATGGATATCAAGTGTCTAAGACACACCATGATGTGTTTTTGTTTGTTGAAAGAGAGAATTAAGTGTGTGGGGAGGGTGTATGGGGTAGGACATCGAGAAAGTGGAGATAGTTTACATTAAGTATCGAAGATACATCATGTACTGATTAACTTCAACAGCATATGTTGTGTCAAACTTGTATGGCAGAATTTCGGTGAATATCTTAACATCTGTGACATTTATAGCTGCTGTAAAGCCGTTACATTGTGTATAGGTGCGAAGTGTCAAAGTCGTTAGCCATCTCACGTTAGCCACTTAGCATTAGCGATATTGCGTTAGCCACCTAGCGTTAGCCACCTAGCATGAGTCACCTTGGGTTAGACATATAGCATTAGCCACATAGCGTAAGCCACCTTGCGTTATTCACCTAGCATTATCCAAAAAATTATATGTCACCTGGGTTGAATTCCTAATACTATTGACTTTGAATGGAAAAGGGTTTAGCTTGTTAAACTGAAGAATATTTGGCTCATTTACTTCATTTAGTGATTAACCTCTCCAGAAAGTTATATGTCTCTGACTTATTTTGTTGATTTTTGGTGAATTTCTTAAAATCAGTGAGGTTTATAGCACCACCATGAGAGCTAGCTTTTCGTACCTTTCAGGGTTCATTCCTTGCCTTGGTGTTTATCTTTACAGCAAGTAGCATCTTTCTTGGATAATCCTTTTAGGATTTATAGCCCTATAAAAATTTTGCCACAACTATGTCAAATTCAATTGTGGCATAGATTATTGGAGTATTGAACACCTTGAGTGTGAACGGTAGCGAAAAGACGCATCGACAACAGACTAAACACAAACAACAAAGGACTTTGTATGTAATCTGAGGATATATAATTGTTTCAGTCTGCCGCGAAACATGTATACCGGTAAGTGTAACATTTGCAAAATAGCTACAGATAATTCTCTTTCAAAAAGTTGTCCAAGTCGTTTGTATTGCTAGTTATCTAGCTATAGCTACTGACGTTACTGTTAACATTAGCAAGCTAGGTAACCACATTAACTTACCAGCTAGCTAACATTTCCTGGTTTCTAGCTTGTGTGTGATTATGCTTAACTATTATGTTTGCACAGTAAATTACGTTACAGTTAACGTTAGCTAGCTACGTAACAACACTGACTTACTAGCTAGCTAACATTCGTGGTTTCTAGCTTGTGTTTGATTATGCTTAGCTATTAAGTTTGCATAGTCTTCACAAAATTGGACAAGTCACTTAGCATGATAATAAGCTCTGATTGAACGGTCATTCATCCAGGTGTGTGTGATTATGCCTAATCTATAACCCTATAATGGCTCAGTGGCTGTCCACCTGCACTCAAATATCTGCACTTACATTGCTGCTACTGTTTTTAATGACTCCTGCTGCTAAGCTACTTTACCTTTCACTGTACTGTTTATACGTGATGTCTTAAGTCCATGTGAAGAAAACTTTCATTTTATTTAATTTAATTTTGTTTGATATAGCATGCGTCTATTAGAGACCAACCAGACCAGTTTAGCACAAGGCCAGAGTGTCCCCATTTGAATACTTAAATAGCTGGGTGGGGTTAAGGCCTAAGAGGGTGTGAACTTCGCTGAATGGGCGTAAACAAAGACCAGCTCTCTGGAAAGTGTGAATCTTTCAAGCCTCTTTTCTCAGAACTAAGTATAGCAGATTATCAACTTTTAAAACAGCATATCTGTCCCATTACTTTTATCAAACAGTGTTTTATATACCATTTCAAATCTCTGAATCTGGACCTTTATATAATGCAATAAAAAGCAAAACTCAAATTCTGCAATAAGCCCAGTTTCCCGAAATCTGTCACAATTGCGTATTGCGGCCAGATCGTTTGAGTTATCAACTTTTTTACAGACTTTTAAAGATAATGGTCCACAGATCCTTTACAACAAACGGCATGGCAATCCATTCAACGGTCTCGGAGATGTCATTTAAGATGTCAAAATAATGCAAAACATTGGTGAGATTTATAGCGCCCCCATAAGGTCATTCTATACTTGACTTCTGCTGTCCATTTGTGGCAGAGTTGTTAATGGGCATGATTCGTTTGGTAGCTGTTGGATATTCCCATGTGGATTTATGGCCGTATATAGTCACCCCCAAGAGGTAATTCTTTGTTACTTTTTCTTTCCATTCCTGGCAGACACATTTACGTGGTTGTTTCGTTTCGTAGCTGTTTGATATTCCATTTGGGATTAATGGACTTGTAAAGTCACAGACCCGCCCAGCTCAATTTAATTTGCTGATTTCGACCATATTGTTTGAGATATCAACTTTCCTTATCCAGCTTTTAAAGATAATGGTCCAAAGTTCCTTCACATCAAACAGCATGCAAATCCATTCAGCGGTCTCAGAGGAGATGTCGTTAACGAGTTTTTCACCTAATTCAAAATGGAGGAAAATCCAAGGGGCGGATTTAAAAGACCTTAGAGACTTTTTTGGTCAGCATAAGAAGGGGTATATCTGCAACTTTGTTGCGTGTCTCTACGACATTCGGTTCATGAGCTTCACTTTTTCCATTTTCGACTGAGTATGAGGAGTATGGGTACCATGATGACCACAAGGTCCATAGGCCCATGGCCGTCTACAATCAGGCAAAGTTTGAAGTGTTTTGAACCAGAGGGGACTGAGCTATGGGCCTCTGAAAATTGCCCTGGAGAATAATAATAATAATTAAAGCTGCAAGCAGCATTTAGCGGGTTTCAGCATTGAAGCTACTACTAGCCAGATTGCACAATTTTTTCAACTTATATCCATAGTTGCAAGCAATACGACATCTATGGTTTTTCCTTTCCTATAGTGCCCCCATGTGGCCAACTTGAAACATCATTCACACAAAGTAAAATCACAACCCTGATCATGTGTACCAAATGTAATCTCACTGAGTGAAAAAGAGCAACAGATATTGTGTTAAGGCTATTATGCCGCCACTGTTTGGCCAGACTGAATGTACTTGCATGTTACATTGCAATAGTTTTCAGAACATTCACCTTAAATGGTATTATAATACAATATTCTGCATCAGATAGATATGGATACTTCAAATGTCTGACACTATCAGAGCAGTATAACACCTTAAGCACCAAACAATGTAACTAGGTAGTTGCTTGAATTTTTCAGAATGTAATAAATGTAGCCTTTTAGAATTGTTTAATTTCGATGATCAAAAGACTATTACAGGTGGCAACAATAAAACCAATACCTTTCCAAATATTCAGTTATTTGGAAAATGCCCTCCCTATACTTGCTGTAAAAATATGTTGACTTCGCTAGGGCATGGGAATATAATCTATGTACCCATGTGTTATTGTTAAAATACAACTCAGATTTCATTATAATTTAACTCCCATGTCTACAATTTAAAGGTACAATTGTTTGAAGTTTAGCCCTCAGTTAGAAGTGGAGCTGTAAAAACCACAGAGAAATTACTTAACTACTGAGAATGGATTATCTACTGAGGCTTGAACACATAACACCCTCTCTACCAAAAGGAAATTTTTAATAGCTAAAGCATTGGTTATAATGTTCATGTCACCAGAATGATTTAAAGTGAACTAACACTAGCTTAGACTGAGGCTCTTCTAGCAATTATTTTTGACGGAACAATCATGGCAATGTTGCATTCCACTAAACATTTGCTAACATTAGCAAGTCATTGTACAACTGAAAACAGAGAATTAACCTAGCTACACGAGCATAGATTAGCTAACGAGGCTTGAAAGCATGACACCATCTCTAAATGGTGAAATTATTATTAGCTAAACAGTATGTTATAATGTAACCAAAATTATTTTAGATGGACTAACGTTAGCTTAAACTGAGGTTAGTTAAACATATTTCCGTAAGCATTTTTCGCTATACGTTAGCCATTTTTTGGACTCTGCTAGGTAGTTTTTCTTAAATTAAATCATCATGGCAACATTGCATTCTACTAAATATTTGCCTATAGTAGCAAGTCATTGTACAAAGGAAAACAGTGGATTAATTAGCTACTGAGCATAGATTAGCTACTGAGACTGGAAAACATAACACCATATCTAAAAGGCAAATTATTAATAGCTAAACTGTGTTATAATGTTCATGTCATCAGAATAATTTCAGATGGACTAACTAGCCAGACTCCTAAAAAAAGCCACTAGCTGCTAACTAATGAGGCACTATGAATTCCATGTACACTATTGTGTGTGGCATTGTAGGTTAAAGAGGGACAACAATATATTGTTTTGCTGGATGTAGCACAGTGCCCCATGATTTCACATTATATATGTAATTTTACAAACTCTCCTGAGTATTTCGTACAATACATTCACAGCGGCACTGAAGAGTTTTTCCGCAAAATGTATCCCATGTACATTACAGTGGAGGGATGGAAAATAAGGCCTTTACACAATGCATTGTTCCAGGCTAAGACTGGCCCCTGGTTAGCTTAGCCTGTATTCACACTAGAGTTTGTTAACCCTGGGCTAAGGCTTAACCCTAGGCTAAGGATTCACACTTGTGTTCCTAACGGACAAATACGACACAATACCATTTTACATTCTATGATAAGCTGCAAATGTTTTGTTCTCTTTGGCATGTGAATAATGCTACAGTAGCCTACATCACAGACACATGATCAATGTTACGCTACCACGATTCAATTAACGACTTCATGACATCGACTGATCAAGATGCCCACCCTGTTGGTATTTGCTTGAACAACTTTGTCAAAACTACGCAAAGAAAGGGAAAAACGTTAGTCAACCTTAATTCTTTCGACATATTTGACAGATTTACACCCCAAGGCAAGCTGCAATAACTACTTCGCTAAGATTCAGCAGGTATAATGAAACGACAAAACTTTGCAGAGTGAAATGATCAAAACAGACGGAGCTGTTGGTAATGGTGCGCGTCACAAGCGTATGCAAATTAAGTGAAAGGGCAGGTTTTGTGATTGGACAATAAACGTTATATTGTTTGTTCTTGACCCCGTTTCACACTGGTTATTTTGTCACCGTTTTTCTGGGGCTAGCCCTGAAAAGTCGGTGCTAACACTGCTCCAGAGCATGGCCAGCTAGCCCTAGGTGAAGTGTAGTGCTTTCCCACTTCAAAATATGCAAGTGTGAACACTTGCTTAGCCCTGGGCTTAGGAGGCCCTTAGCCCAGGGCTTAGGATGCTCTTAGCCCTAGGCTAAGGTGCAGTGTAAACACATCTAGTGTGGCTGGATGTATTACACAATTAATCTCCAAAGCAAATAAGCACAAGCAAATAAAAAACAATAACATCAAAATAGGATTTTTTTAATATTAGATCATGTTCTCTACATTAGCTTACATAAGCTCTAACCATTTCTTCTGTGCTCCACCTTATAATATTCTTTAAGCTATGTAAAGTATTATTGAAATTGTAATTTTCATTTATAATTTCCCCGACATAGTTTTTCCTTTGAAAATGTAGCCTGCACAACACAAATTATAGACACACCACAGACCTTTATTTTGATGGCAACATAAGAAAATCGGAAGTCTTATTGTTGCTGACTAATCTCTAATGTAGTCTTACTGTTGCTACCGAAGTTAAATAACTAATAGGCCTGCAAGTATAGAGCGGCATCGTTGTTTTTAAAGGTTTTATGAGCACAATTCGTTTAATGCCAACTCCTTTACATGAACCGTACACGAACCGGTTGCATGGATGTCTTGGAGGTGCTAACAGCTGGCCACAATGAAGAGCGGTTATTTAATCACAGAATCGCAAACTTCTCTTAAATTTCGCAGATCGAAATCGAACCTAAACATTTTCTAACTAGAATCGAAATCAGTACACCCCTATATCTGCATTTCAGTGTATTTTCTAAGCCCATATAGCATAATTTAAATTACAAAGTAATAATCCCCTCTTGAAAGTAATTTGCCCCCGGACAACTTTTGTGCATGCAGCTACATTTATCTACTACCTTGCTGGTTGAAACGAACTATTAGCTGGTTACCATCCTAACCTGCTTACCAGTCAAGTAGATACAGGTCAGTAACCAAAACAAACGTGTTGGACGGGCATTTGATTTCCAAAGTGGGGCACTTTATCCTGCTTACCAATAACGATTAGTAACTTCAGCACGATGGACGGAAAGCTAATGATTCTAGCATGTATGGCTGTAATCCTATGGGCTATTAGGCTATTGTCATTCGACGTAACCATCCCATATTCACAGTGACAGTGGAATAAAGCGATTTAACAAGAGGCTTCCCAGCAAACACATTATGTAACCACGACCAACCGTGACGTAGTGGATTGGTCATGTCGTGGCAACGTTGTCCGAAGGTAATTTTATGACCACATCTTCCTCACCTGCTCAGGACGTCGCAGAAACGTAATTAAATGACGTACTGACAATGTAAAATCTTACGTACCAGTTTGGAAACAATCTTACGTTACTACAACTGGAAAAGTTAAACTCCTATTTTCGTTGCTACAGCATACTTTGCTTACGATGTCATTACTTGCCACCACATCGGAAACCATATTCCAAATATTTCAGAGTTCAGCTGAAGAAAAAATAATACACCAATACACGCAATTGCTCAATTCAAATGCCATGTAGCATAATCTCTCACAATACCAGATGGAAGGCATACACAAAATTAACTGTGCACGCAGGGAAGAGCCGCAGCTTGAGGGTCCCACCATGTCTTTGCTCTAGTATATGTACTCCTAAATAGTAGTGAGAAGTTTACCTCAGCAGTTACATTATCACGGTGGCTGTATACTTCTGATGTGTTAAACTATATTTATGTTTTTTACTCCAGTTTAAGATAATTCTGGTTTAGTCGTGTCTGTGAGTTTTCACAAGTACTCCTACTCTGGTTAGTCCAATAGCTATTATAGTGCTTAAGTTTCAGCCGCTATCATAGTTTTTTCGAATTGATCATTTTTTTCTATTTAGAAATGATGTAATCATTTATGTTAACCTTTCAAACTACAGCAAGGTCCTTTCGGTTTTTCTAATCTAGCAATTTTCCAATTTAGAAATTTTCTTATTTAGTCGTGTAGCCTACACAGTATACCTTGCTAGCAACTGCAGGTAGAGCAAGTTTTCTGTTACAGTAACGTACCTGGTTAACTAGCTACTGCAGCTAGTTAACACTACTGTATGACTACTAAACAAACATCTGCTTAGCTCGTTAAGCCGACATAATTTCTGGTGCACCGTGTCATCATTTCTGGACAAGGAATCTCAGGTAAGCTTATTTAACTTCAGTACCTCATTAAGTAAAATGAGGTGTGCCTGTGTTGGAATTTAACAGACACTGGAATGGAATGGCTGCCATACATGTAGAGATGCTAATTTAAGAAAAATTAGGAGTGGTCTCTTAATTTTTTCCAGAGCTGTTTAACCATTGAGTCAGCTCATAAGTACTCAAATGTAAAGATATTTACTGAGTTCACACAAAGCATGATTCAACAAGACATATGATAATAATGTAAAAGTGATATAATAAAATTATTATGAAATAACTGAATCAGATTGTGGACACATACTCTTTTTAAACTTGTTTTCATTGTCCATGATCAGGTGCAGTTCTGGGTCCCAACAACAAAGGAAGGTGAAGATAGAATTGATGACCACTCAGACTCATTTCTGACAACTAGGAAGAGTAAAGCTTCCATTTCTGCTTGTGTTATTGTATTTTGACGGTTGGATAATATTTCTTCTTGTTTGATCAGTTTATAATTTAAAAAAAACTCATGATTTTTCACAATTTCTCACCATTAGAAGAACCCAATGAAGAGTAAGACATTAATATTGGCTTATGTTCTTATATTTTAATTATTTGTAAATATAGCCAGTTTGATAATATGTGATCAGTTGATAATTGGATTTCAATTTCAGTGACTTGAGAAGGATATAACTCTATTAGTGGAAAAAGTAATTGTTTAGCCTGGTTATTGCCATTGAAGACCTGCAATTTAATTGTAGTGAACTAGGTGGGATATACTACTTTATCCTTCCTGTTTGTTTTGAAGTCCCACACAGTTCTGATTTTAATTTCTGTACCGTTGACCAACTTGGGAGAGTGTGAGGTGGGAGATCAATAAAATGATGTTTTAATTACATACATTTTCTTGATTGTTTGTAAATGTTATTCTTTTTTACTACATTTCATATGGGTCTCTTCTATATTATGTAATGTACTTTGTTAGGAGAAAATACCTGGACTGATGATCTAACAGCATTGACATAATTATATCTCGAAAGGGGTTAATAGAGTAAATGTATACATAATACCTCACATGCTCACTGTAAAACTAAAGTCTGTTTAGAGCCCTGCTGAATTGTGTTGTGCACCTTTCAGAGGGCATGGGACAGTTGGAATGGATAAACACAAAGTTTGAGGAAGTGTCATGTGAGATATGTTGACTGGACAGAAATTAACTTAACTGTACCTATTCTAGCTGTAGGTATGAATATACTAATTTTTAAGTGCAAAGAATTGTTATGGCATATTAAAATACCTGGTACAAAATATTGTTTCACAAATTACAAATGGGTTACTTTAAATAAATTGCATTTCAGGTTGTAATTATGTAAGGTCATTATCTAACTTGTTCCAAATGTAAGTTACCTTGTCAGTACGCCGTGACAATGCAATATTGTTTGCTGGGAAATGACTACATGAGCAAAATATCTAGTAGGGTTGACTATGCGGTTTGTGCTTTAAAAAGAGCAGATTATATTGGCATGTACTTGAAAAATCAGCAGGAAAATTGTGGAGTATAGGAATATAAGGCAGAAAACAAAGTGAGTTTAACTCAGTCTTTTTAAAAAAATAGAACCACCATGTTAATGGGATATGGTTGATGCTGCAGAGGACCAGGAGTAGAAGGTAACAGGTAGGCTAGCTACAGTAGCTGTACCTAGACCAAATTGATTTTGCTAGTGCAAAAATAAGCATTGCATAACCAAATACTGCAAACCTGCCAATGGTCAGCAAATGACGAATAGGCAACCTTAATTACATAACGTTGTCACGACGAACAGGTGACTATTACATTGTAGCAACCAAAATAGGAACTTCACTTTTCCGGTTGCTGCAAGGTCAGATAGTTACGTAACCGGTACAAAAACGGACTGTCTCGCTACGTCGTGAGAACGTAATATTGTTTGCTGCGTTATAACACTAGTAATTACGGAAACATGAATACATGGCAAATGAAACCATCAAGGATGTACAGTACCATTATGCAGTATAACAGGACGCAGCAACACAAATAGACATCGCAAACCCCAAATCAATGACATTACAGGTACCAAAGAAATAAGAATGTACTCACAACAACAATGTTCCTTCGACGCTGTAAGCCAGGTGTACTTTTCTTAGTTGATCGATTGAAAGTGCCACACAAAGCCTTTCGCTGACTGGGACAGGACTGCAGGGTGGGCGGTTGGTTCCTCGCAATTTCCATGTTTTCTCAAAAAAGGGATTGCCAGTAAATTTGCCAACAAATGCATTTCTTCTCCTCCATTGTGCGTTAAAAAGACAACAGGGCTCAGTACAAATCTAAACAAAAAACCGGAAAACGGAAAGCACTACATATAAAAAATATCAACATCACGAAAGAAAGTTAAAATAAATCTTAGATGTTCGTACATTACGTCCTAACTAGTTTTATCTCAGTTAGCAAACTGGCTCACTGATCACACCACCTGAAAAATGTGCACGTAGGCAACTAGGCAAGCTAAAAGGCTGCTACGTGCCAAAGAATAGGCTCATTATGGTGAACTTGAAATCTGATTGGTTGAAGAATATGACAATCAACAACCTCTTACCCATTTGCTTCAACAGAAGATGGGATTCACTTGAAATTCTATAGGCCTCAGGATAGATTTTCACCCGGAGACAGCTCGTGGAAAATCTGATTGGATAAAAGCTCTGATTTATCTGAGCTGCACTGGAAACAGCACAACTGAAGGAGAGAAAAGCAATGAAACTACGTCAGTAGACTGATGAGAACGAACTTTGTAAAATAAACCTAGCGTTAATGAAAATATATATTAAATTATAAAAAAATTATAAAAAGCAGCAGTTTCGAAAAATATCTTCTTGTATACCAAATAATAACTTTATCAAGTCGTCAATGTTTTGTAATTGTTTTGTAATTAATGTTAACTAGCGTGTCATTAATTACCATTTCTGAAATTTCCAACGTAGTTAAAAAATACAACCCTGTTCCCAATTATCGTCTACCTTACTATTTTGTTCAATTGCATTATATTTCTTTTTTATTGATGTTGCAAATGACAGACTAGAGTTTTACCTACCTTCTTGCCTCCTGGTAAAAAAAAAATAGACTGATTAACTTAACATTACATTATGTCTGGTCTGTCGCACATGTGGTATTTCACAATTTGAAACTTGTCTGCTAAAGATTGTTTATCAAACAAAGTCAGATACAGGTGACAAGATGAGTGACTCAGAGACAGTAAGGTAATTTAAGATTTGAACTTCCGGTCCGATTGGTGAATCGTCTTGTTCAACCATCTTTGATCGCAGAGACATCTGGTCCCAGAATTCAGTGGAATGAAAACAAAAATGGCTGCGCATGTAAACAGTAATTAGCCAAACAAGCTCAACATAACATTCATAAAGGTGTTTTTCAATGATCATATTTGTCCATTACCAAATATGCAAGAATCGGAATTCCTTATTTTTCACCATGTTTAGTGAAATAGTGAATAATCATGTAAATAAAGGCATTATTAACACACAAACAATTGTCTTCTGGTTAGCATATGTTTTATTGATATGACAAGTGGAGTGATCCTCAGGAAAATAACATATCTTAGAAGGTTGCTCAATAAATATTCAGTACACTCTTTAACAGTACTACTGCCCTAAATAGTTTCAAAATATAATTTTAACCATTTGAAATTAGAATACTGCTCCATATCTAATAAGCAACATGGTGTTTATGGGCTGCTGTGGTGGCAGTTTTTGTTGTCATAATATACAATTCTGGAATTTTCAGTGCATACTAAAATAATATGCATTAAGAAATCACGCTGAGGGTCCTTCAGTGATATTTTAAAATGTACTTTTTGAAAAGGTTTAAATCTGTCATTTGATGCTACAGAAGTAGCATTTGAAGCATTTTTCACAAATTCAAAATTGCTGAAAAACCATTACACCCAACTTAATGGGTCCCAATTGCAAATATGTTCCTTTGGAGGATATGGACTTAGTAGCAAGCATTCAAATCGGGACAAGAAGGGTTACTTGCAGTATCTCACAAAAGTGAGTACACCCCTCACATTTTTGCAAATATTTGATTATATCTTTTCATGTGACAACACTGAAGAAATGACACTTTGCTACAATGTAAAGTAGTGAGTGTACAGCTTGTATAACAGTGTAAATTTGCTGTCCCCTCAAAATAACTGAAAACACAGCCATTAATGTCTAAACCGCTGGCAACAAAAGTGAGTATACCCCTACGTGAAAATGTCCAAATTGGGCCCAATTAGCCATTTTCCCTCCCCGGTGTCATGTGACTCGTTAGTGTTACAAGGTCTCAGGTGTGAATGGGGAGCAGGTGTGTTAAATTTGGTGTTATCGCTCTCACACTTCCTCATACTGGTCACTGGAAGTTCAACATGGCACCTCATGGCAAAGAACTCTCTAAGGATCTGAAAAAAGAATTGTTGCTCTACAAAAAGATGGCCTAGGCTATAAGAAGATTGCCAAGACCCTGAAACTGAGCTGCTGCACGGTGGCCAAGACCATACAGCGGTTTAACAGGACAGGTTCCACTCAGAACAGGCCTCGCCATTGGTTGACCAACGAAGTTGAGTGCACGTGCTCAGCGTCATATCCAGAGGTTGTCTTTGGGAAATAGACGTATGAGTGCTGCCAGCATTGCTGCAGAGGTTGAAGTGGTGGGGGGTCAGCCTGTCAGTGCTCAGACCATATGCCGCACACTGCATCAAATTGGTCTGCATGGCTGTCGTCCCAGAAGGAAGCCTCTTCTAAAGATGATGCACAAGAAAGCCCGCAAACAGTTTGCTGAAGACATGCAGATTAAGGACATGGATTACTGGAACCATGTCCTGTGGTCTGATGAGACCAAGATAAACTTATTTGGTTCAGATGGTGTCAAGTGTGTGTGGTGGCAACCAGGTGAGGAGTACAAAGACAAGTGTGTCTTGCCTACAGTCATGCATGGTGGTGGGAGTGTCATGGTCTGGGGCTGCATGAGTGCTGCCGGCACTGGGGAGCTACAGTTCATTTAGGGAACCATGAATGCCAACATGTACTGTGACATACTGAAGCAGAGCATGATCCCCTCCCTTCGGAGACTGGGCCGCAGGGCAGTATTCCAACATGATAACGACCCCAAACACACCTCCAAGACGACCACTGCCTTGCTAAAGAAGCTGAGGGTAAAGGTGATGGACTGGCCAA